>JACVVK020000094.1:1360000-1382500 GCA_018292915.2 Batillaria attramentaria
CATCGTCGTCGTCATCGTCGTCGTCGTCATCCAGCGTCGTTGTCGTCATCGTCATCATCGTCATGACAGTCATAGCATCCTCTTCATCTGCGCTATTGCCAGCGTCTTTGCTCATTCTCCTGTCCAAACCAGGTGTTTCACTCAGAACCCAGATCAGCCCCGGAAGTGCCACATGATGCAGACAGCAGTGGAGGAGACGCCTCTGACGAAACTCCACAACCTAAAGGCGGCTCGGGCACCGGCAGACGAGTGTGCCGGAAGATTCTGGACGTTCTCATGCTGGCGCTTCACCTTGGCGCCATGTTGGTGTGGATGTGTCGCGCCTACGTCATCATGGACGATCTGGTGCTTACCATCCTGACACCTCTCGCCATCATGTTCTCGTCCTTACACTGGTGGGACAACTACATCAGCGGGAAGAAGGTATTGATTTTTTTTTCGAGAAAACGTGTATGCAAATTTCATCTGCTAATCCGTTGTATGATTTCCCTGTAGCGCGGGGAGCCGGGGTGGTCGAATAGTAGAGCGTTGGACTTCTAATGCTCGGGTCGTGAGTTCGATCCCGGCTGGGGCCAAATATTTGTGCTGGCTTTTTCATCGTTGCCCCGTCTTTGATATCACCCTATGTGGTGGAAAAGGACGTTAAACCCCCAAACACCCACTCACCCACCCTGTAGCGCATGGTTGTCAGCGTATACGTTCAGCCTTAGTTCCTCCGATAACCCTAGATTTTCCTCCAGGGCCCGTATGTAAAAGTCGAGGTTAATTTAACCCACGGCTACGGGCCTAACCCAGACTAGGACAAAAGAAACCCAAAAGCAAAAATAAATACAAAAGGAAGCAAAGAAAGGAAGAAAAAAAATCCTTCTTTAACGACTTAGGCACCTTGCTGGAATGGGCCCGCTTCTTGATTAAAAACAAAACAAAACAAAACAAAACAAAACAAAACAAAACAAAACAAAACAAACAATCAGAACATTTAACCCTAGAGCCAGTTTAGTTCGAGGTTAGACTCTAACCCGGGACTAAAAGCCCTAACCTCGATTATTGCATACGGGCCCAGGAAGCTAATTAAGCATGTGAGTGAATCCTCATGGTTCCCTTGGTTCACAGGAAAATAAATACTGGGTTTGGCCCGACTGTAATTTTTTTAAGGCCAGGTAGCAACGCCAAAACAAACAAACAAACAAACAAACAAACAAACAAACAAACCCATCATGATATTTCCTCCAAAATTCTATTTAAAACTGTTCTGATCAATGTTCTGAAGGCACAGGAACCGTTTAGTGTTCATAGCTTGTCCGTTTGGTAATTTCTTTGTTTACGTGCGATGCAAAACGTGAAATGAAAGATGATGTCGATTACGACACCCTTATCCTAGATGGTCTTCCTTTCGGAACATTGAAATCAGACCCATGACGATCAAAGCTTGATCCATTCTTCCATTATTCACTTTGCACCATACTGATACATCAGGTCATTCGGGCCGATCGTCGGGGGTTCTCTTCGGGTACTCCGGCTTCCTCCCCCTCAGCTTTGGAAATGTTCAGCCCACAAAATTTGAAAGAAATGCAATCCTAAATTCCGAAACTTAAATACCCGCGCTGACCTTTCGCACCACGGGATTGTTATGTATTCATGTACAGTGTGTGAGAGAATGCGTGTGATTCACGTGAACGTGCGTGTTGGGTTCAGTTTGCGGGGCTTTGAGCCGATTCAAGAAATTGTGTAAAGCGCCTATACAATACTCAGTTATTATCATTATTATTATTATTATTACATTCTTGCTTCAACCTGTTCTGTTCATGTCAGCATAAAACCCAAGAAGAACAGCCGACGCAAAAAAACAATACTAACACAGACCTCGCACAACCCAACGGCGACGCCCAAACGGAGCTTGAGGAACAGAAGACCACGAAAGCCCGGACAGGATTTCTTACAACCCTGAAACGCGCCATCAAGAAGCGCAGAACCAAAATCACGTTCATCACCTCCTTGTGGAAGATTATCCTTACAGTGGCCTACCCGGCCGTGGCTTTTGGATACCCGACAGAAAAGTGCCTCGAAGCTTTCTTCTACTTCCACAAGGACTACCCCCGTGATGCTTTCCACTGGAACAAGAACGACCTACTCAATCTCACAGTGGTGAACCGTGTTTATCCTATTGCCTATACAGTTACAAACTATTCCGACCCTCATCCTTTGGCGGAAAACTGTTCCCTGTTCGGTGATCTGGATTTTGTGGACGAGATGGGGTCCTGTCACAAGTGGTACCCCCTGCTTCTCACGGCTGTCAACATTGGGTGCAGCATCATTTGTTACAAGGTGAGGAAAACTGTGTTTTTATAATAATAATAATAAAATGGGTACTTAAAGGGACGCCCTCCCTCGCGCGGGAGCGCAGGACGCCTTACAAGGAGCACACACTCACTCACCCAGAAACTCACACATACATTTAACTACAAACACATGATGTGCAACATCATACATCCACACACACACACACACACACACACACACACACACACACACACACACACACACACACACATATATATATATATATATATATATATCTGATCGATATCTGATATGTATATGTATATATATCTGATCGAAACTGGGAGATCATTCCAACAAATCGGACCCTGGTTTGAATAACTAGGCTGACCAAAGGTCTTTGTCTTGGTGTGTCGTTTGCCAGCGGACCATTGTCTGTATACACGCGCATGTCTTGCCCCCTAGTGTTCCACCTGTCTGGTTTGTTTCCGATGCTGTATCCTTAGTTACAGTGGGCCAACTATTTGTGCTGGCCTTTCCCTCGTAAAGGCCCCGATCCACGATCCCTCACGGGCGTATTGCACTGCCCGTTCCCGTGGCAACGGGCAAAATGTGACGTCACCGTCCTCCGCTGCCGTATGCCTGATGGCGATCCAGCATGTTCTATTTCATCCGGCGTGAGGCATCCCTCAAGCGTCCGACAGCCAATGAAAATGCTTTAAAATCGCAACCAAAACACGCGCCACGGAGCGAAAACTGTATTACGTACTTCCGTCCGGCAGGGCCGTATTGCACTGCCAGACCGTGTAGCGCTCCCCGCCGTACGGCATGCCTCATCAGGCAAAGTCATACTGCGGTGCCGTACGGCCGTGATTGATCGTGGATCGGGGCCTTTACCCCGTCTTTGATATCATCCATAATGTGGTGGAAAAGGACGTTCAACTCCCAAACACCCGCCCACCCCACCCTTCCTCAGTTATAGTTGACAGTAGGTAGAGGAATGATGCTGAATATTTCATATGTTTGTGACTGATTTTGCCAGTATAACTGACGCATTTATGAACAGTTAGCGTATCAAACGGGTATCCTACACCTTCTAGTGAAGTACCGGACCAGCATACTACCTTTTGAACAGGTCTATATAACTGAGCTAAGTGAATGTGAATTCGGACAAAGTCATAGCAAAAAATAAAGATTTTTTTGTGGCGTTCATTTTTAAGTGGCTGTGCTGCAGAGCCAGTTCGCACAACAAAATTTCGGGCATACATGGATTAACTCACTTGTCAAGTTGTCATCATCATTTGAGGTGCATGACTATGTATGTAACGTGTATGTAACGTGTATTTAATGTGTATGTAATGGACTCCACTATTGTGAGGCGCCCAGAGCTTCAGCAGGAGGTTGGGCGCCAGACAAATCCTTATTATTATTGTTATTATTAATATTATTGTTAACTCGTTCACCTTCAGACCGCCAAGTCGGCGTGCAAGGTCATGCTGCAGATCCCGTGTTTCGTCACGCCCCTCGTCCTCGTCACGCCGGCCGCTCTTGCAGCAATCATCGGCTCTTACCAAGATCCAGAGTACCTGATCGACCTGCTGAGTTGCCGTGTGCCGTGGATTCAACTGGACGGCGTGCAGATCGGAGACTTTCTGATGGACTTCACCATCGACTACTGGGTGCCGGCCGGGTTCGCTGCCTACATCAGCCTGCTCTACATCACCGGTCATATCTGGAACCCCAAGGCTGAGAGAATGTCCAGAACAGACAAGTAAGACTCGGTCGTTGTTTTTGTGGGAATAAAGTAAGTGCATGTGCGTACAACTACGCAGAAACGAGATTTTACTTGTTTCTTGCGTACCTCGTGAATTTTTGTTTGTACTTTTGTTAGCATCCCGACGTTCTCATATAACTGTCGACCAAACAATGTATCCTCAGTGTTGTATTTTACCCCTGCTATGTCGCTCTCTTCGTGCACTCGCAGAGATACACCCGGGATACAACAGAATACAACTCCAAAACTTTATTAACAGAAGATGCGCGGAGAAAAAATTCATGAAAGAAGAAGAACCCAGAACGCTGTGCAGGGCTGCTTATACTGATACTAAACAGATCAGATCTAGAACATTCCTCAACTTACTGGCAAGTTCGAAATCTTTCCAAGGTGACGTAATCTACTGACGTTACTGCACCAGCATGTTCTGGGATGGTCTAGAAATTTCCATCGAAATGCAGTGGCTTTTCGCGATCTTTACAACACTCAGAACAAATCTAGGCCCACAAGTTGTTCGGATCTATCTAGGTGGTGTCTACAGTATCACTACAGTACCACTTACACACATGCACAGTAGACGACTCCACTCGGCAAGCCCCGAGTCCAAAGCCCCGCCCCTTTACTCTGCAGTGTATTGGCAAAACACAGTACGTCCATGACGTCATTGGAAAATGGGGGTGATTTCAAGATGAAAGAGATTGACGTGATGGTCTTTTTCCTCAAATGATGTCAATGGACTTACTGTTTTCTTTCCTTTCTTTCCACATTTCAGTCAAATCAGTGCTTCCCTCTTTTTAGTGTCTGACAAGAATGTTTGCCAGACCATGCCATATGTTGTGCTCATTATGCCGCAGGACGCCATTGGCTGAGTTCTTGGGTCTCACTCCTATTGATTGACAGGAGTGGAGTTGTCTGTTAGTATACAGACATTCCAACAGAAAGCATCCACGCCCCCCCCCCCCCCACCTCCACCCCCCCCCCCACCATTTAGGCTCGCACTGAGCAAAAAAAAACCAAAAACACCCCCCCCCCCCAAAAAAAAAAAAAAAAAAACCCAAAAAAACAAAGAAACCCAAAAAAAAAAAAAACCAACCAAACAAACAAACAAACAAACAAAGAAAACAAAAAGCAACAAAACAAAACACACAAACCCCAAAAGCTTTGTAATAATTGAAATGGCGCTTTTACCAATTTTACAGGCTGTTTTCGAAACCGCTGTACTGCGGCGTCCTGCTTGACCAGTCACTCATGCTGAACAGACGTCAGGATGAGGACGATCCTCTAGAAAAACGGGTAAGCAAATATTTGTGTACAGATTTCACTTGTCTGACGAAAACTTCAGGTTTGTGACGCCTGAAAGGCATAAAGGTTTCATATTGCTTTGCTTGTAAAATACCTAATTTTTCCTGAGCCTGCCCCATCTCCAAACGGGAGACTCGGGTCGTGAGTTCGAATCCCGGCTGGTGCCAAATATTTGTGCTGGCCTTTTCCTTGTTGCCCCGTCTTTGATATCACCCTTACGTGGTGGAAAAGGACGTTAAACTGTCGAACACCCACCCACCATTTATCTCTGGTTAAAATCTATAATCATAACGGTTTTCATCCAGCTGGCAGGCAGGTGGCAGCATGAGACTCACCAAGACTTTAGCGCAGTGACTCTGAACGAAGCCCGGTCGTGCCTGCGCACTGATACCACCCCCATGATCTACATCTGCGCCACCATGTGGCATGAGTCGGAAACAGAGATGATCATGATGCTCAAGTCTATATTCAGGTACGGCTCAACGTCTGTTCCTTTTCTCTGACTGTTTTCGCTCTTACACTCTACTGCGCGGCGTAAAGCCCTAAGTACAATAACGAACTAACTCACTAACTCTTAACTCTAACTAGATGATTTCTGTTCAGACTGGTTGTGTTCAGATGATCTCTGCTTAAAATTTATACTTGCTGTTCATTGTTCAGATGGTCTCTGTGTAGACTGTCCCTGTTAATACTGTGTATGTTCAGATGGTCTCTGTGTAGATTGTCCCTGTTTATACTATGTTCAGATGGTCTCTGTGTAGATTGTCCCTGTTTTTACTGTCTATGTTCAGATGGTCTCTGTGTAGATTGTCCCTGTTTATACTATGTTCAAATGGTCTCTGTGTAGATTGTCCTTGTTTCTATTGTCTATGTTGTTATGGTCTCTGTGTAGATTGTCCCTGTTTATACTATGTTCAAATGGTCTCTGTGTAGATTGTCCTTGTTTCTATTGTCTATGTTGTTATGGTCTCTGTGCAGATTGTCCCTGTTTATACTATGTTCAGATGGTCTCTGTGTAGATTGTCCTTGTTTCTATTGTCTATGTTGTTATGGTCTCTGTGTAGATTGTCCCTGTTTATACTATGTTCAGATGGTCTCTGTGTAGATTGTCCCTGTTTATACTGTCTATGTTCAGATGGTCTCTGTGTAGATTGTCCCTGTTTACACTGTCTATGTTCAGATGGTCTCTGTGTAGATTGTCCCTGTTTATACTGTCTATGTTCAGATGGTCTCTGTGTAGATTGTCCCTGTTTATACTGTCTATGTTCAGATGGTCTCTGTGTAGATTGTCCCTGCTTATATTGTCCCCGTTTATATTGACTGTGTTCAAATGATCTCTCTGCAGATGGTGATTTCTCAGATTGCCTCTATTTCTGATCGCCTCTGCTTTATATTGTTTATGTTCAGACGACCTCTAAATCTTTGCGGATGGACTCCGTTGGGATGATCTCTGTTGTTGTTCAAACTGCCTCTTCTCAAATTTTCCTCCTCAGGCTTGACGTTGACCAGAGTGCCCGCAAGAACGCCCAGCTGTTCTTCAAAATTGTAGACCCGGACTACTACGTGTTTGAAGGTCAGAAACCACAGGATGACCAGCCCCCCATCCCCGTCCTACACACACACACACACACACACACACACACACACACACACACACACACACACACACACACACACACACACACACACACACACACACACACACACACACACACACATACAGAGACAGACAGGCAGGCAGGCAGACACACATACACACACACACACACACACACACACACACACACACACACACACACACACACACACACACACACACACACACACACACATACGCACGCACGCACAGGCAGGCAGGCAGACAGACAGACAGACAGACACACAGGCAGGCAGTCGGACGGACGGACGGACGGACGGACGGACGGACGGACGGACAGACAGACAGACAGACAGACAGACAGACGCAGGCAGGCAGGCAGGCAGGCAGGCAGGCAGGCAGACAGACAGACAGACGCACTCACGCAGGCAGGCACGCAGGCAGGCAGGCACGCAGGCAGGCAGGCAGGCAGGCACGCACGCACGCAGGCAGGCAGGCAGGCAGGCACGCACGCACGCAGGCACGCAGGCACGCACGCACGCACGCACACTCGCACGCTGGCACACGTCCTTACTAAATGAAAACACTGCTATGCCTGATACGCTCGTATTCATTATTCCAGCTCATATTTTCTTCGACGACGCCTTCCAAGCTCACAAAGACGACGAATTTGAGTACACTGTCAACGACTTCGTCAAACAACTCGTACGCGTGGTCGACGTGGCAGCCAGGTTTGTAGAATGACTTCTGGTCAGTCAGAAATTCAGGTCTGGCACCCCCACCCCCACTTATTAATGTGCATAGGCGTAAGAATATATTAAGTAGATTCATGTATTTTCTAATCTCTTCCCGTTATACAGGGGGAGCCGGGATAGCCGAATGGTAAACCGCTGGACTTTCAATGCTCGGGTCGTGAGTTCGATTCCCGGCGTTGGCCAAGTATTTGTGCAGGCCTTTTTCTCGTTGCCTCGTCTTAGATATCACTCACACGTGGTGGAAAAGGACTTTTAACTCCTACACACCCATCCATCCTGTTATCCAGTCTTACGATTTCCTTCACACTGGTAGAACTCGTGCATTTATACAGATGCATCTTGTCTAAAATCTCATTATAAAAGGGTGTTTGGTTTTACTTCATTTAACACATTTACACTTTGCTTAGTCGTTGCCGTAAAATTAAACTCTTTCTGTTTCGCGTTCTACGGACAAAGTCTGAAAAAAGATAATCATTCTCAGCCTACTTGGAATTACTGTTAAACAGTGCTGTTCACAACACGGACCTGCGCATTCCCAAACCGCGCCAGGTGGCAACACACTGTCGTTGCAGTAACCTTAAACACTTTGTGTTTCCCGTTCTACGGTGAAAGTCTGAAAAAAGACTCATAATAATTCTCAACCTACTCAGTTGGAATTACTGTTTTGAAACAGCGCTGTTCACAACACGGAACTGCGCATTCCCAAACCGCGCAAAGTACCAACGCCGTACGGAGGTCGTCTTGAATGGAAGCTGCCAGGTGGCAACACACTCACCGCACATCTCAAGGACAAAGCCAAGATTCGACACAGAAAGCGCTGGAGTCAGGTGTGTCTGATAATTGTTTTCGTTGTTTTAATTCAGCTTGGAGTGGACTGATTAGTCTGGGTTAGGGTTTAATTTGATTTACTGTTACACTTTTTAATTTTTTTTAAGGGAATGAGAAAGCGGGTTGACCATTCCCGCTGCAGAAACCGTTTCAGAAGGCTTTTGTTTTTCTTTCTTTCTTTCCTTTTTCCTTTTAAAAAAAATGCCTTCCTTCATCATTTTCTCCCTTTCATTTTTCTAAACTATCAATTTATTTATTTTTTGTGTTACTTTGGGTGAGGGTTTAATCTGATTTACTGATATGCTATGTTTTCGTTTTTGGCCTCGTCTTTTCGAAACACCACACTCCACAACCTTCTTTGGCGTATCAGGTACAATGGCATTTCCAAGTGGCTCGTCTTTCCGAACAAATCTTTTTCCTTGAAAGCGTTAGCATGTTTGTTTATGTCTTCTGTCGAAGTTTAGAACTTGTGGTTTTGTTTGGATTTGAGTTCATGAGTGAATTGACACCGTCTTGCTAGCATAAAAAGGCACACTTTATTCTGTCGACGTCGTGATCTACCGACATACAAACTCGTTCGTCTACTATGTGCAGCCGCTTTCGACTGTCAGTTTTTAGTAAGATAAACGTTCAAAATATACCATAAATTGGCCAAACAAGGATTTTTTTTTTATCATTATTATTATTATTATTTTACTACATTATTATCCCTTTCGGGAAATTCGGGCTGCTTCCCCCGGGGGAAGCGCGTTGCCGCGGTGCAGCGCCACTCAATACCTATCCTATATTTTTTAAAATTTTGCTGGGGGAGCAAAGCCGGATAACCCGGAGAGAAACCCCCGATGAGCAGCCCGGTAGCCGGGAAAAACCGGTATCACATATCACAAACTCGACCTGGGCTCGAACCCACGCTTCATCGCCATGACATTGGTGACGGCCGTTCAGCAGCGCAGCGGCTAAATCCGACGCGCTACCTATTAGACCACCGCTCACAATGATGATAAAGTATTTACACCCCATCAAGCTGTGGTATACCGACTCGTATTTTGATCCAAGACGCAATTAACCCTTCGCTCGCAGCAGTCTCTCAAAGCGTCGTGATTGAAACTTTTCCGGTATCTTGTGGCAGGTGATGTACATGTACTACTTCCTGGGCTACCAGCTGATCAGCGCCCAGGACTTGAGCCTGGCCAGGAAGAAGATGCGAGCTGATAACACCTTCCTTCTGGCCCTGGACGGTGATGTGGACTTTCAGCCAGACGCCATTCAAATCCTCGTGGACAGGATGAGGCAGACGCCAGAACTGGGGGCGGCATGCGGCAGGATTCATCCCATCGGGTCAGGTAGGGGTTCATGGATCACTGTGCACGAATCCCTAATATCTGTGTGCTTTTTGTTTTTTTAATCTCCTTCTTCGCTCCGTCTTTGAATCCCGGGTGGAGACAAATATTTGCACTGGCCTTTTTTCTCGTTGCCACGTCTTTGATATCACCTTTACTTGGTTACTTGGTTACAAAACACCCACCCACGGGGAGCCGAGGTGGTCGAATGGTAGAGTGTTGGACTTCTAATGCTCGGGTCGTGAGTTCGTATCACGGCTGGGGCCAAATATTTGTGCTGGCTTTTTTTTTTTTTTCGCTGCTCCGTCCTTGATATCACCCGATGTGGTGGAAAAGGACGTTAAACCCCCTAAACACCCACCTACCCCCACACTCAACCACCCTCTCGCTCCGTCTTTGAAGTGGTTAAAACAGGAAGTTCAAGACATATTTCCTAAGATTACGAGGTTTCAAAGAAGACGAACTTTGTCTTAGAGTTAGAGCAGTCGCCCTTGTGATCAATCAATCAATCAATCAATCAATCAATCAATCAATCAATCAATCAATCAATCAATCAATCAATCAATCAATCAATCAATCAATCAGTTTAATCTTGTGTGTTCCAGGCCCAATGGTATGGTACCAGAAGTTCGAGTACGCCGTGAGCCACTGGCTGCAGAAGGCGACCGAGCACATCCTGGGGTGCGTGCTGTGCAGCCCCGGCTGTTTCTCCCTGTTTAGGGGCTCGGCTCTCATGGACGACAACGTGATGAAGCGCTACACCACGCCGCCCACTGAGGCCAGGCACTATGTGCAGTACGATCAAGGTCAGTATTGATGGTAATGGACAGTAAAGTAGTAATTGACAGCTCCACTCGACCAAAGCCCCGCCTCTTTACTCTGCCGTTTACTGGCAAAACACAGTACACACATGACGTCATTGTATGGGAAAAAGAGATGATTTGAAGATGAAAGACACTGACGTTATGGCCTCTTTCCTCAAATAAAATCAACGGACTTACTGCTTTTTTTCCATGTTTCCGTCATATCAAACTATATGATTGTGCTTCCCTCGTTGTAGTGTCTGGCGAAATGTTTACCAGACCATGCCACGTGTTGCGCTCATTATGCTATAGGACGCTGTTGGCTGAATTCTGGGGGCTCGACCCTTTCGATTGAAAGGTGTGCAGTCGTCCATTGTTCTACCAGGGGCAAACAAACAAGCAAACACAAGAACAGCCCTAACTACGTATCTCGAGAGCAACGAATCACACGTTTTTCGCTTGTCTGCTACTCTCGCTAGTTCTTTTTACAGCCACCGAAACGCTGTTGAGTCCTTTTTTTTTTTTTTTTTGAACCTCAGTTGCACGCAGGCCGCTCAAAACCTTTTTATCTATTTGGTTTTTTTTTTCAATACGCTGTTGAGTCTTGTCTGATACCTCTACAGGCGAGGACCGATGGCTGTGCACGCTGCTGCTACAACAGGGTTACCGCGTGGAGTACTGCGCCGCCTCAGACTCCTACACCTTCGCTCCAGAGGGATTCTACGAGTTCTACAACCAGAGACGCCGATGGACCCCGTCCACCATGGCCAACATCATCGACCTGCTGGCAGACTGGAAGAGCACCACGAAGAAGAACCAGGACATCTCTGTCATGTACATCATCTACCAGCTCTGCCTGTTGTTGTCAGGCATCATCACTCCTGGCACCATTTTCCTGCTGATCGTTGGGGCCATCAGCGCCGCTACCGCGGGCGGAATTCCCCTGTGGACTGGGTTACTGATCAACAGTATTCCGATCGCCATCTTTGTCTTGCTGTGCTTCAAGGCTGACTCGGCCACGCAGGTAAGGTCTTTGGTCGTCAAGGAATACTTAGCTTGTAGCCAGATTTTGACCGTCAAGTCAGTGCAGTCAATTTCAGTGCACCAGTAAGCTACTCTGACAGACAAATCACACGTGTGGGAATTGTCGGAGTATTCGAGGGTGGAAAAGGACGCTAAACCCCCAAACACCCACCCACCCAATACCGTGAGGGCTAATCAGGTATTTCGTATTGGGTGTTCCAATTTCAGCTGGCGTACGCTGGTATCCTGTCCATCGCGTACACAATCGTCATGATGCTGGTTCTGGTGGGTATCATCAGCCAAGCAGCCGAGCATGGCTTCTGCTCCGTGTCCACGACCTTTCTGGTCGGCGTGGTGGGCATCTTTGTGGTGACGGCCCTGCTGCACCCCATGGAGTTCACCAACGTGTTGCACGGCTTCCTCTACTTTGTCTCCATCCCGTCCATGTCTATGCTGCTCCTGATCTACTCCCTGGCCAACCTGCACGTGGTGTCCTGGGGCACGCGCGAGGTACGTTGGGTTGACTGTTGCAGACAGCCATCAAACCTACACATATACTTTCACCGGTTAAAAGTACGGCTAAAATTTAAAATGCGTTTTTGTTGAAGAGTAAGGAACGATTTTTAAAAAACCCAAATTTTCATACATGAAGGAATTTTCCGCGTTGGGAGAACCGAAAATGGTCGGGTTTGTGTAAGCCAAGATGAAACCGGTTTCCGGCAGTAGATAACAGTTAGATATAAAGAGCAGGGATTTCGCTCACGGTTAGACACCTTAGGCTTGATCCCTTCATCTGTTCCATTACATCAAGGGTTTATACCCATCTCTAATGCTAAATTTTATTCTCGCTGTTATAAATTTTAGGTAAAGTCAGCAGCACCTCCACCTCCCACTGAACAGCAGCAACAGCAGGCTCCCAAGCCGCAAAAATCGAACTTCCTCAAGGACACGTTGGCCAGACTGGCGGACACCCAGAATGCAGATTCCGACTACGCCTTCTCCTTCGGCAACCTCTTCCGCTGTTTGTGCTGCCCGAAAGAGGGCGCCGGTAGCAACGACCTCAAGTTTCAGGCCATCATCCAGTCCTTGAGTGACCTTGACAACAAGGTGACCGAAATGACCTTGGCCTCAGGGACCGGGGACAGCCTCCGAGCGTTGAGCGATCTGCCGCTAGACACACCACCCGCAACGCCGCAAAACCCAGCGCAGACTTTTTCACAGGCAAACGGACTTTTCGAAGGAGCTGGTGAAAGAGGTGAGGCTGTACCATGAGGTATAGTTTGCCTGTCGTACAACAGTTTTAAGTACCTTTATTTATGACTGTCTGCCTAGGAACTGGGATCTCCTCCGTGGAACTGGTATTAATTGTAGAAACAATTACATTACATATAATAGTTTGATTCATAATTTACATACGAGATTCTGTGAAGGCTGTTTCCAGCGAGTCCAAGAGAAACCCTTAACGTGAATGACGACCAGTCCTGGAATGGCTAATCGTACTTGTTTCAGAATGTGGTGACTACTGTACAAGTTTAGTATTAAGAAAAACACCACCACCACCACCACCACCACCACCAACAACAACACCCAAGAACCGAAAACGACAAGAGTGTTTTGCATTTGGTGTTGGTATGAGGAAAAGCACTTATCTTGCAGACTAGGAAACGATCTGTTATCATGACCTGTATGCTGTTTGGGGGCGGAGGGGCGTGGTGAGGGAGGGGGAGGGGGGGGGGTAGTTACTTTTTAATTATAACGCCAGGCGCGGCTCGTTTAAAGCTCTCTCCACAAAACTATTTGCGAAACTGTTTCAGTGAACCCAGTGTTTGAGAAAGAAACCAGGGACGAGCTAAAGAACCCGATGTGGTCGGAGGATCTGGATCTTGGCAAAGGTCCCAAGGAACCCGCTGAAGAAGAAGAAGTAAGATGATGGCTGATGGCTGAAAGCTGTCTAATCTGTGCTTTTGTTTGTAGTTCTTATCACTGGTTCTTTTTCTCGTTTGTGTTTTGTTTTATTTACTTATGTTTTGATTGTGAGTGCGCATGTAATGCTCAGAATGACCTTTCACCACAAAAAGCATAAAGATTGGCCCTTTAACTCATGGTATCCGAGCCACGGCTATACTCGTCACTGTTTTTCCTACATTTTACCTCTCTTTCCAGCGGGGAGCCGGGGTGGTCGAATGGTAGAGCGTTGGACTTCTAATGCTCAATCCCGGCTGGGGCCAAATATTTGTGCTGGCTTTTTCATCGTTGCCCCGTCTTTGATAACACCCTATGTGGTGGAAAAGGACGTTAAACCCCCCAAACACCCACCCACCCCTCTCTTTCTAGCATGTCTGCTGTCAGGTTTTCTTGGCAATCCGCTGAAGGTGATGTCCAAGTACAGTACAATAAGCAACACGTCCCACTAAATAATTATGATATCATTTGGCCCATGTCGTGCAATGTTATTCGGTATCCAGGCAGATGGTGCCAGACGCATGATGGTATCGTCAGTCTGGAAAGGGTAAAAAACTCCCCGTGTGACAGGAAGCGTGGAATGCGGCCCTTTCCCGCAGTCCCAAACCACACGGACCTCCATAGCATCATCTTACCATCATCCTCATCTCCATTATCACGAATAATAAAAATTGCCCCAGCTTCCGAGCCCTCCGTGGATTCCACCCATTACCAGGGAGGAACACCACTGGAGCCGGCAAAGAGGTGTGGCAGCAAAAAAACCCAACAAAACACAAAAACACCCCCCCCCCAAACAACCAAAAACCCTCCCTTTGTATCAATGTATTTTTTTTTTGGAAAGATGTACTTGTTTCAATGTATGTTTGTTTGTTGTTTTTGTGACCCTTCACAAACAAACAAACAAACAAACAAACAAACAAACAAACAAACAAACAAACAAACAAACAGAATAGAAAAACACATCTGCCCGTGTTTGTGCAGATAGACTACTATTCCGCCTATCTGTCGTTGAATCGAATTTTATTTGTAACAACAAAACACAAGACTCTGTGTTGACTGATGAAGGGCGAAATCATTTTGCGGAACCTGTAGCTAACATGTCTCTCTGTCCTCTCTTGATATCTTGTCCTTCCCTTAAACAACTCGACAAAGTCACAGTGTATTCTGACGTATGTGCAGACAAACTTCTGGAAGACGTTTATCAAACAGTACCTGTTCCCACTTGACAAGGACGAAAACCACGAAAAGAAAGTGAAGGAGGAGTTGCTGGAACTGCGCAACAAGGTTAGTTTTCTTTGAGGGCACATTTACACTTGACAGCAAAGAATCACTTTGAATTGTGGCGGGCACAACAATTCCAAAACTGTTTTTGAATGCATACCTTATACTGCTACTACGTTTTTGTAGAGCGTCTGTCTCCAAGTAACGATCGCTGCACTTAAAGCACACACACACACACACACACACACACACACACACACACACACACACACACACACACACACACACACACACACTGTCCATTTGCACCCACTCATACAATCTGGCAGGTGCAGCGACATCGAAAGACGCTCATGCTACACACAAACAGAATGAACAGATGTTAACTACCAAAAGCTTGACGGAAGAGAAAGGTCTTCAGATGAGATTTAAACAGGGCCAGTGAAAGCTGAAGGCTTAGTTCGATTGGCAAGGAGTTGCAGACAGTCGTAGCCGAGAAGCTGAACGGGCGCTCTCCAGCAGATTTCATGTTACACTTAGGAATTTTGAGAGAACACCAGTACCAGTACCAAGATCAATACCAATATCAATACCAATGCCAGTACCAATGCCAATACCAAAACAATACCAGTACCAATACTAATACCAACACCAATATCAATACCAATGCCAGCACCAACGCTAATATCAGTACCAATAACAGTACCAGCATCAATATCAATACCAATAAGTTCGCAATAACAGTACCACTAACAATACCAATACCAATACCAATGACACCAAATACCAATACAAATACCAGTACCAGTACCAATAGGTTAAGTTAGTTATTTTAGGGCTTTACGCCGCGCAAGCAACAGAGATTATTTCGTGGCTAACCAGTACAAATAGCCATACCAAAACAATACCAGTACCAATACAAATACCAATATCAATAACAATAGCAAGAGCGATAGCAATATCAGTAAATGTTGTACCAGTACCAGCATCAGCACCAATCGGCTCCACTCACTCTGTCCTGCAGGTGAGCCTGGCCTTCCTGTTGATCAACACACTGTTCGTGGTCCTCATCAGCGCGCTACAGATCATCTCAGAGAATACCACCAACCTGTCCGTACAAATCCCGTGTGAGGTGAACGCCACTTTCACTGGAGAGAAGATCGAGCCCATTTCAGTCACCTTCACCCTGGTCTTTGGCATCATGTTGACGATGCAGTTCATCGCCATGATGTTTCATAGGTCAGTGAGCACTCTATTTTACAGGCCTTTCACATTAAAAAAAGCCTTAAGTTCTTACTCCAAGGACCTTTAATTCAATAATTGTGTAGTTTCTATTGTTCCAGCGCTATAAATATTCCACCTTTCGGCGGATTTCCACCTTTGGATAAAAAATTTCCTCCTCTCAAAATGTGTACGTGTTTCCTCGTCTGAAGCATCACGCCAAAATGCACCAAACTGCACATGTTTTAGCCTAATCTAAAACGTTTCCTTCCCCATAATGGCGTTTTCGCCTCTGAAACACTTACAATCACGCCAGAAATGCACCAATTTACACAGTTTATAGTGTAGTTAAAAAACAATATCCGGGGGAGCATGCCCCTGTACATCCCCTAGTATTACACGTCTGCTTTGCAGATGCACGCTCCTGGCTTTGCCACTTCGCTACTAAACGCTACACGCATTTTTTCCCTACTTTTTTCTTTCCTACTTCCTACTTTCCCATTTTAAGCCCTGGTTGTTCCTTTCCCTTTAGATACTCCACCATGCTGCACATCATCGCCATCACAGAGATCCGCTTCAAGCGCCTGACGCAGAAAGTTTTTGGCATGGAGCTGACGGGCGACACTGAGGAAGCGACAGTGGAGGAGACTATCAACTTGGTCCGCGATATGCAGGCCATCCGACCGGACACGCCCGACACCGCCTCCATTCCCGACGCCGACTACGATGATGAAGACATGCCTCCTGACTACGACGAAGACCTGGAGACGCCGGTGGGAACCCAGGCCGACAGGCGGCGCACTGGGACGGAGCTGTGGGGCAAGTTCAAAGCGAGGGGGAGAAAAATAAACCGGGAGCAGACTCTCGGCAGAGCGTTCATGAAGAACTTCGAGAAACTGGCCGGCAACTTCCAGAAGATGCAGGAAAAGGAGAGCGAGTCAGATTCTGTGTTTGACGAGGTAGTGCAGCAGGAGACGAAGAAAGGGTTCTCCAACTACCGCGGCAAGTCTCTTCACACCATCGTGAAGCTGGCCAAGGACGCGAGCCAGAGAGAGTTCGTCATCAAGCGATCCAACGAGGCTAAGCGTCGGTGGAAGCGAGGGGTCGCCAAAATCATCGGCGGCATAACGCAGCTGAAAAACGTGGTGGAGGAGGTCCGGGAGAGGGAGGAAGAACGCCTAGAGCAAGAACAACAGAGAAAGCGTGGACTGTTTGGGAGTCGAAGGAACTCCGCCACTCCCCGTACCGCACGTGCTTCCATGGGAGCCCCACCCTCGCCCTCTCCATCACGCTCCCCTAACCTAGGGCACCGCGGCAGTCAGATGAGACAGCGACAGCGTGGGGCGGGGGGTGACTATGACAGCAACATGCTCCGCCCCCCATCCCCTGGCGACTATCACAACCCACAGGATGATTACCCAGAGTACATCGGGGCCAGCTCCACTCCCTTCACCCAGGACACGCGTGGCAGCGGACGGTACGAGAACAGTTCGCCAACAGACCACTTTCAGTATTAACAGACGTGTCGATCTGGCCCACAATGCAGCCCTGAAAGTTTGATTTTCTTCCAAAGTGGCCGACGTTGGCAAGTGACTCAATTTTTTGTACTGGCTAAAATAGAGAAGTTACAAGCCAAACTTTACGCGTTTGCCTATTCGTCATACTTCAGCCACGAAAATTCTTTCTTGTACCTCGGAAGAAACAGGCGCCGTTCAGCTGCTGTTGACTTTGCCTACCTTGGGCCAGGAGGTGTCTCTACCTCCGCTGCATCCGATGTTGACGGGTTGTTGCGCTTCATGAGTAGATATCAGCTTCCAACCATCATTCGCCGAGATGGGAAAACTCGCGAAACGACACAGAAAAATCAACTCCGTTTTATCTCACTCGCATCTGGCGAGTACATTTTTAACTTAAGACCCACCTTGAAATCTGGCAGGGTTGGGGAATCGCGGAGAATATGGATGTTCTACCGTGGGTTTTGTGAAAACAAAAAAACAACAGCCCACTCTTACTTGATCCAAGCTGAATGATTTTAAAGTTTTGCGTCAGTAACTTTTTGTAATACAAATGTCCCATCAGTTGGTGGAAAATTGGCGTGAGCGCAATGGATCTGATAAACACCTAGGCCCTTTTTGCAGATGACTGTAGTTGCAGTGCATTGTTTGTATAAATACTTCCCAGAATGATGATTTTTTTTTTTTTGCTGCCCCAACTCTTTGCCAGTTCCAGTGGTGTTCCTCCCAGGTAATGGGTGGAACCCACGGAGGGCTCGGAAGCTGGGGCATTTAAAACAAATTATGCATGATGATGGAGATGAGGATGATGGTAAGATGATGCTATGGAGGTCCGTGTGGTTTGGGACTGCGGGACAGGGCCGCATTCCACGCTTACGGTCATAAATATCCCGGCATTAACCAGGCCCGGGAACTACGGCACCTGCGGTGCCGGCCGTGTAATCATCCACATCATAAGATGTGTCATACCATGGGAAGCGGGTGAGTGGGTGGGTGTTTGGTGTTTAACGTCCTCTTCCACCACATACGGGTGATATCAAAGATGGGGCAACGATGAAAAAGCCAGCAAAAATATTTGGCTCCAGCCCCAACGGAAGCACCCCCAAAATCGCACCCGTGAAGTGGGTGAATCTCGGCTGCGTGGCAACAGCCTCCCCATTGGGCCCATACCACACACACCGGGCAGGAGCCGACCTAGGTAGGAAAAATCCCGCTTGCCTCGGCTGGGACTCGAACCCGGGTCTCCCTGTCCATGGTCCGAAGTGCTAACCACTACACTACGGGGGTCGGTACAATCATGATGTTGACTGCTCGGGTCTGTTAGCAGTCACAGTGTGTATGGCCTGTGCCAAAAATAGCCTGGTGTGAACGATGAAACTCACGGAAAAATAGCCTGGTGTGAACAATGAAACTCACGGAATCATCGAATCAGCGAGTGTTCGTGTATATAGGAAATCTAGTATCACTGGTGCACCTGCTCATCGCAATGATCCTAATAAATTATGTGTGATAATATAGTGAGAATAGTGACAAATGAAAGTGAGAAATTGAAGAGTTTACCTTATTTACAGTTTGAAAATGTTTTGTTTTTGTTGTACATATTATTGTCGTAAGTGTGTTAGCGCATTGTTAGAAGTCCAGTTCTGTTGTAAATATAGTGAGAATAGTGACAAATGAAAATGAGAAATTGAACAGTTCACCTTATTTACACAGTTTGAACGTGTTTTTTATTTTTTTATTTTTTTACCTTATTTACAGTTTGAAAATGTTTTGTTTTTGTTGTACATATTATTGTCGTAAGTGTGTTAGCGCATTTTTACTACCCAGTTCTGTTGTAAATATAGTGAGAATAGTGACAAATGAAAGTGAGAAATTGAACAGTTGACCTTATTTACACAGTTTGCAAGTGTGTTTTTTTGTGCATATTATATTGTCGTAAGTGTGTTAGCACATTTAGTAGTCCAGTTCTGTTGTAAGTAAAGTGAGAATAGTGACAAATGAAAATGAGAAATGGAACAGTTTACATTATTCGCACAGTTTGAAAGTGTTTTTTAATTTATTTTTTACATATTATATTGTCGTTAGTGTGTTAGCGCACTGTTAGTAATCCAGTTTTGTTTGTAGCGCACTCCTCTTGTGACCGTGGAGGAGTTCACCTGCAAAAGAGGTATATGCGTGAGCCAAGTGAGTGTTATTACTTCTAGTGACCCTCAGCACGCCAAGTGCTTATTGGTTTATTTGCAGCGCAGGTGACCAGAAGGTCGTGCGAGTCATATTGAATATGAGTATATCCAGTATTAATTTACTTATTTTGTTCTGTACGTCCTCTCTCTCTCTCTCTCTCTCTCTCTCTCTCTCTCTCTCACACACACACACACACACACACACACACACACACACACACACACACACACACACACACACACACACACACACACACACACACACACACACACCAGTCATATCGAGTAAAAGAATACAAAACAAAACAAAAACCAAACCAAACAATCCCCTCCCAAAAACAACAGCATCAACAACAACACCAACAACAACAAAATAACCCAAACAAACAAAACACAAAAACAAACAAAACAGAACAACAACAACAACAAAATAACCAAATAAAAACAAAAACAAACTGAACAAAACCAACTTACCAAAACAAAACATTATTTGAGCGTGTGTTTGCATACCATTGTATAAAGTGTTCTTGTATAACTTTGTTCCTTTACATATATATATATACACCGGCAAAGACAATAATTCTATTATGGTCACTATAATCAGGTTTGTGCGTTGTATAGCAAAAGCGACTGAACTGGGGTTAGGGGGGGGAGGGGAGGGGAGGGGGGAGGAGTCAAGGGGGGGGGGGGGCTGGTCTCCCCGTTTTGTTCCGGGGGGGGGGGGGGGGGCAGAGTATACAGCGCATACTGTAATCCAACGGGTTACTGGTCCACGGGAAGTAACTTCATCGTTCAGTTCGGCGACTTCGCATCGCACGTTCTCGTTACCTCCCATGGCAAAGCCGGGCACAGCAGCTACTTTGTAACTGTATCCAAGCACATGTGATTATGAAGATTACGAACAATTTGCGTCATGTCAGTCTAATTTGAGTCACGATGCTGTATATACACTCACAAACCAAATGTATGCCTAACTGTACAGTTGAAGCACGAGGCAGACTGTGATTGTTATACATGAGTGATGAGATAAATAAACTAGTGTCCAAAAGAAACGATACCAAACTGTAGTCAGAATGTTTTTGTGCAAAGTGATTCCCGAGGCCTGAAAACATACGTTTACGTATCCCACGTCCCAAATACAGCGTCTGCGCTCGGGAATACCGGAAACATTTGCTAATGAAATATATCACTCTGAAATTTCTGTATAGTTCTGCTTTTAATGTATGTCCTTGCCAACCCTTGGTATCGTTTCTTTTGGACACTAGTTTATATTTATATGCAATAAAGATGATTTTTACGAAATACCGTCGTCATCGTCGTGTGTGTGTGTGTGTGTGTGTGTGGTGGAGGGGGGGGGACGACAAAAAAGAAGGAAAAGAAGGGATAGGCAGGTTGTGGAGAGTGGTGAAGCTTGATCACGCACGCATAGACTCCCGCAGAATAAAAAGGATTCCAGCACTGACACGTTTGGACAAACTTTTTTAATCTAAAAGGCAACAGACTGACACACTGCTTGCAAAATTCGACAAGAAAGAGGGAAGAAAGGGACTGGCAGGTGGTGGAGAGTGGTGAAGCTTGATCACGCACGCACGGACTCCCGCAGAATAAAAAGGATTCCAGCACTGACACGTTTGGAGAAACTTTCTAAATCCAAAAGGCAACAGATTGACACTCTACTTGCAAAATTCTTCCGCGTTCTGGAGTTAATCCTTCTCCACCCGCTTGAGTTGCAATCGAGAAATTCTCCTTTGACAGCCGGGCAAACCAGATCATTTTGTCTGAAATGCTCGGCTGGGACTCATAGCATTTCCAAGCAAGCATTTTTCCGGTAATTCTCTGTCGCCACCTTCAGGTAAAACGATCTGCGATCAATTTCTGGTATTCGCTAATTTTATTGAGTTTCTGGGTTTTAACGAATCGATCATAATGTAGTGGGATCCTACAAAAGGGGGACAAGGTCCCCCGCCCACTTTTGAGAGAGAGAGAGAGAGAGAGAGAGAGAGAGAGAGAGAGAGAGAGAGAGGGGACAAGAACCTTTATTTTACAGCGGGAGATGTGACAGGCATGTTCATACCAATTTTAAAGAGAGAGAGAGAGAGAGAGAGAGAGAGAGAGAGAGAGAGAGAGAGAGAGAGAGAGAGGGTTTTGTTTAGGAGTTTAACACCCTTTTCCACCACATACGGGTGATATCAAAGACGGGGCAACGAAGAAAAAGCCAGCACAAATATTTGGCCCAAGCCGGGATACGACGGAACTCACGACCCGATCATTAGAAGTCAAACGCTCTACCATTCGACCATTCTCCCCCAGAGAGAGAGAGAGAGAGAGAGAGAGAGAGAGAGAGAGAGAGAGAGAGAGAGAGAGAGAGAGAGAACAAGCAGACGGAGGGCGGTTGGGGGAGGGGGGGGGGGTGGTTGTAACTGTTAACAAGTTGAGATTTTTCTGGATTTGTGCGCCGAAGAGAAGTCTCCAATACCATACCATATCAGCCACGTTCTTTATTGCAAGCTATCTCAATCGAATTGTTAGTGGTTTTGCTGATTTTTTGCTGAAATAAACTCAAATTAAAAAAAAACAGCTTATGTACACACTTATTTACGTGACAACAAAGTAATGTTTGAGTCAATTTAAAGCCTCGGCAAACTGAGTAATCCGGAAATAGGGAAGCGGTAAGCTTTGAAAACAAGTTGTGAGCCA
>JACVVK020000094.1:1387500-1415000 GCA_018292915.2 Batillaria attramentaria
CAGGTCAATGAACAAAAATGCACGATTTCTCAAAATGCCTATATATTCCATACTGGCCTTTGGCATCATAGTCACCCCTAAAAATGCTTCAATCTACAAACAAAAATTACCATGCACAGACCATTCAAGGGCACGCACCTGACTGGAGTTTAAAACATTTGCACGTCTCCTTTCCGCTCAGGCCTCATTGGCGTAAGGGCCCTTGCACACTGGCGTCACGCGACATTGTCGCGCCACGCGTGCATCAAATTTTGTCGCGCATCTACGTATGCAACTCCTTGAAGCGCGAAGCGACAGACGTAGCACGATTGAAAAATTCTGTCGCGCGAGGATAGGAACTGTTCTATTCAGCGCGCTCGACGCGCGCGTGTAGCGTGGTTTCAGCCAGTCAGAAGAGCCAGCCAGCAAGGGCCAGCACTCGCCATCCTCTTCTTTTCCAAGATGGCGGAATTGCGCGAAGACGAAATGTTTCGCCTCATCGACCTGTATCGTGAACAGGAAAACCTCTACAATTTTCAGCTCGATTCATATCACAGTCGACGGGTATGCCGTTTTGTTGTGTCACTCTCCGCTGACTCACACGACGGTAAATACGTAAATGGAGTAAATAAAACTAGACACAACTGAACCGCCGGGTTGTCACTGATCTCTCATCGTCTACGATATCATTCTACAGCAAAGCCGGGTTTGTTGTAGCTAAATTCTATCAAGTTATCGTGGCCTCGATCACCAGTCTCTATTCAGACTGCGAACAAGCAGCCTGAAGTTTGATACGTTTCAGATCCCTAATTTCGCATTCCATCGCACACTCAGAAGCACTGACTCGTGGCGAGATCTCCGAAGCACTGCACGCGGCGCGCGATACTCCACGTGTGAGAGCCCCACTGTGCGTGCAGCACGCAAGGCGCTACACGCGTGCGTGCGTGCGATGTAGCACCGACGCTAGTGTGCACCGGCCCTAATGCTTGTCTACTTTCTGTTTAGGCTAGAAAGCCACTTCATCCAACTCGGCTCGCGTCACCTTTGCCCCTCTTCAGCGCAAAAATGTCCCAGCTTCACTGGCAGTTTGCCTCTTGTTGCGGCCCTCTGGCAAGCACCTTGCCCTACAAAATATTAGAAAACTCAAACCAAAAAAAAAAAACCACCACCACCACCACCACCACCACCACCACCACGACCAACAACAACAACAACAACAACAACAAAACACAAAAACAAACAACAACAACAAAAAACAAAACAAAACAAAACCCAACAACAACAACAACAACCAACTCCAAACAAACCCACAACAACAACAAATAAGCAGAACAACCCCCCACCTCCTCCCCCCCCCTCAACACCCCCCCCCACCAAAAAAAAATAAATCTTTCTAGATCGGGGTTTTTTTTCTCTTCATTTTGCACGTACCCTTTCCTCCTTGCCCCGTCTTTTCATATCACCCCTTAAGTGGAGGAAAACGACCTTAGACCCCAAACACACCCTGACCCACCCACCCTTACACGTACGCCTACTGAGTAATCAGGAAAAAAGAGCAAAGAATTCATAAGGCACGCAAAGAACATATCACATGACCGGTAAACAACTGGCTGATCTTGCCGGAGTTAAGATAAAGGCAGATGGTAGCTTAGCAGTAAACACAACACACGCACTTTGTGTGTTCTGCGGCTAACAGACTAGACAATGGTTGGGATGAAAATGGAGACGAGTACTCGTCATGGATGCTGGCTTTTGTTGTAAGGTTGTCGCCAGCCAGACTTCGGGACTGCAATACTACACCGACAGTACTTGACGGAGATGGTGGTGGGAGTGTTAAACGCCACTTACCTTTACAGAGCAGGAAAGACATTGGATATTCACCTCTCTCTCTCTCTCTCTCTCTCTCTCTCACACACACACACACACACACACACACACACACACACACACACACACACACACACACACACACACGCACACGCACAGAGAGAGAGAGAGAGAGAGAGAGAGAGAGAGAGAGAGAGAGAGAGAGAGAGAGAGAGAGAGAGAGAGAGAGAGAGAGACAGACAGTCAATTAAAAGGTCGATCAGGGTAGTCACACGGGGGATAATCAAAATGGACGACCTATTTCAAATTCAAATTACCAAAAAATACTTGATTGTCAATTGAATAACAGCAAAGTAAAATGGAAATTCGGCTTTGGAATCACAGCTCGATTCAGTGAAAAATTAAAATTCTAATCCAACAGGTACGTTTTCAACACTTGATATGATTTCCGTGGCCACATCGCGTCGAAACTTTCGACGACGATTGCTCTCCCCTGAAGCAGCCATTTTAACACATGAGCGTAATCACGTCTTTAGATTATAGTAACATATAAGTCCATGTTAGTTTCTGGTTGATAAACGAAGTGGCGTGGAGGTATGCAAAAAAAAAAAAAAAAAAAATGAAGAACCAGTAAGGTGGTTCAGCCACTTCTTCACCAGTGCGAGACGTCAGGTTCGAGTCCCACACGGGGCAAAGAATTTTTCCTTCTCGTATAGTACGTGGCACAGTTCACGATAAAATTATTCTTATTCTCATTCTTCTTATTCTTTCGGTCTTTCTGACAACTGTAAACCCAAAGTGTTTTTCCAAAGCGTCATCGTTTCGAATTTGGAAAAAACAAACAAACAAACAAACAAACAAACATCCAAACAAACAAACAAAAATGCGGTGTTATGGCATGGGAACCCACTGAATGAGGGTGCTATGGTTTGGAGATTAGCACCGGAAAAACGCCCGTCCGTTTTGATTTACCCCCCGTGTAGTAGGCCTGGTTGCAATTGATGCGTACGCCGTGTCAGTAAGACAAGCAGTCTTTACCAGTCGTCAGCGCGCAGACGATAAAATAAAACATGGCGGCCAGAAGAATACCTCGAGTAGTGTTAACCTCAGACGAGGACCACGGAGAAGGTAAGCAAAAACTTTTTCGGTCCGAAGTTAGGTTTCAACCATGTGTCCATCCTAAAGTTGTTAAAGTAACTATGTACGCGCCTAGCATGCAACGATGTTGTGGAAAATCAATTGTTTGTCGAGTGCGTGAAATCTGTACCCTTGAGAGTGTTCCGTGTCCAGTTATTAACCTTAAGGCCCGTGTTAGGCTCTGTCGAAATGTCACAATGGCCCTTGGAAAGAACATAGAGGCTTTTATGTTGACCACCAGGCTTTAAGAAGCGACAAGAGGTTCTCCCCTTTAGACATGGACAAGATAAGACCACGATAACCGCGATGTTGACTTCTCCAGCTCAAATGCTTCGTCTGCGAAATTACAGACGCCAAGCGGATGGGACTAATATGATGGATCAAGATGAACTCGCATTGTCAGTTAATCCGACCCAAATTGAAATGGCAGAACTCTCATGTTTACCCAGCACTTTCCTGCGTCTGCCAGTAGGCTAGAAGTTGACGCTAGTAAGACTTAAGGTCAACGGACATACAGGGTGGGGGGAGGTTTCAGGTTTGAAGGAGGTCCTTGTATGTATGTTTGTATGTATGTATGTAAGCCTGGCCGGGGGCAAGCAGGTGACCCTTTATAGATTATGGTTTTCACCTGTCCTTTCAAAACCTTTCCTGTGTTTTAGAATACAAATAACAAACAACATAAATAATAAATCACATTCATACAGCGCAATTCTTGAAAATGCATCAACTCATTGCACATTCACACATAATAATAATAATAATAATGAGTACTGTATAGGCGCTTTACCCAATTTCATGAATCGGCTCAAAGCGCCGCGAACTGAACCCAACACGCACGCTCACGTGAATCACACGCGTTCTCTCACACACTGGACATAAACACATTACAATCACGTGGTGCGAAGGGTCAGCTCAGCTATTTAAATTTCGGAATTTCGAATTGCATTTATTTTTAAAATTTGGTTGGCTGAACATTTCCAAAGCAGAAGGGGGAGGAAGCCGGAGTACACGGAGAGAACCCCCGACGATCGGCCCGAATGAACGGCGCCACGTACGAGAAGGAAAAATTCTTTGCCCCGAGTGGGAATCGAACCCCTGACCTCTCGCATTGGTGACAGGTCTCTTAACCACTAGACCACCACTCACACGCACGTTGAAGACATCCTAAAACACCATGCAGGCACTGCGGTTACATGAATCAGTAGAAGGCAAGGCCAGTTTTAAACACTGATATGAAATATGGCATCGTAGGTTGCTGTCTCACGCTAGCAGGCAGGGGTGGGTGGGTGGGTGTTTGGGAGTTTAACGTCCTTTTCCACCACATAAGGGTGATATCAAAGACGGGGCAACGAGGAAAAAAGGCCAGCACAAATATTTGGCCCCAGCCGGCGGGATTCGAACTCACGACCCGAGCATTGAGAGTCCAACGCTCTACCATTCGGCCACCCCGGCTCCCCGCTAGCAGGCAGGGAGTTCCAGACTGTATGGGTGGTAAACCGAAACCTGCGTTCGCCAAATGATTTCCAGTTTCTCTTAGGAGCTTTGAGAAGCTTTTCACTGGATGAGCGGAGGGAACGCGACGGAGTGTAGGTGCTGAGTGAAGCGGACACATAATTCGGTAGGGTACTACCGTCATATGGAAAAGGGCACAAAGGGCACACACGCCTATAAAATCCATGAAACTTAAGCCTTTTTCCCATAAGGCAGAACAGATGTAACCCGCAAAGACGCCTGTTATTTATGGAACAAGCAACTAAGGTAGAAAGGATGAACTCTCTCACGTAGGCGATCGCCAACTTGCTATTTTATTCTGACACTAGTGCATAACAAATACAGCCGTAGCAAAACGTGTGTCTACCAATCAAAGGAAAGTAAGCATCTATTAGTATACATACAACGGTGAACAACTCTCGGCATGTAGGGTTTTCAGAAGCAGAAAGTTCATACAACTGCAGGTGGCAAATTATGTCAGCATGACACCATATTTGTCGCAACGGGCAAAGGATATTTCTTAGGTAACTGATAACACAAGATGCCTTTTGTGCCTTCAGTTGTTTTAATATTCTCTTCAGTGTAACCAGAGAACATCCAGTTTGGCGCCTCGGTAGTAACACAGTAAGTGCCGCACTGTGTCTGCACTTGGTGACGGAATGTCATAAAACAACTTCACGGCGAACTTGGGCACTCAAGGAGATGAGCCATTAGAGAGCGAGAGAGCTTCGGCTCTCATCCAGTCACGTAGAGGTTTGGAGGTGGGGTGGAGGAGGAGGCCGGATGGGGGTGGGGTGAAAGGTCAGCTGCATTCCCGAGCCAGGCCTTGACCTTGAAGGTAGTCCTTGTAACAGGACCTGACTGATATCGTTTAGACATTGACAGTAATCTTGCAGTCAGAAAAAAAAGACGCAGATTTGTGTGCGTGCGTGCGTGCTTGCGTGTGTGTGCCAAGGACACTGCCAAAACACAGGTATCCAAACGACAGCTCCAGAAGACTAGCAAGCACAAAAATTACACCTCACAACACCGCGAAACTGTCACAGTGCAAAAAGAGTTCCACCCGTTAATGTTGCCGCAGTTATTTGCGAAAATCTGACCTGGACCTTCGGAGTGAAAATTTTCCGTGCTGGCACGTGAAAGCCCTCACGCATGAGAGAGAGAGAGAGAGAGAGAGAGAGAGTACAATGAAAAGGCGGCTTAGACGTATTGCACTTTAATCACTGCTACTGCATTGTAGTGCTGTTCTGTGTGTTGTTCTCGTACAATTGCAAGATCACGTTTCCCTTGACGAATCGTTTACCACCGTAAAATGTTAATGTGGTTTTTAAGGTTTTTTTGTTTGTGGGGCACACTTTTAATGGCCACTTCTCTGCGTTTCCTGTCGCTGAATAGATCAACAGCTAGTTAGTTATTTAGGGCTTACCGCCGCGCAAGCTTCAGAGACTATTTCGCGGCGGCTAAGCAAGGTCTTCTCCACAAGCTTTTCAAAAGAGTATTCCCTAAAACAAGTGTAAATGTATATGGAAAATGTGTCCGATTAAACGAGACAAACAAGCTTTTTCTCTCTCTTTTTTATTTTTTAATTTCTGTTCTTGGGATTTTCAGACAATACAAGTGACAAGCATACAATGACAATATCCAATAAAGACATATATATGAAGATATATATGTCACTATGACTGCTAGTTGCTTTCTCAAGCCTGCACATAGATATATAAACACCCACACATGCAAACACACACACACACACACACACACACACACACACACACACACACACACACACACACACACACACACACACACACACACACACACACACACACACACACACACACACACACAGAGGTGCCTGCATCTCTCATTGCCTTTTTCTCTTTGTATATCACAGACTGGGAAACTAAACATATAGGTAAGGAAAGTTGATATTATTATAAGCGTCTTATTTTATAAATAAATTGCACTGAATAGTTCAGGTTCCCGTAAACGTCCAGTTGCACTATGATAGGACAAACGCCCTGACTGACTGCAGAAGTATAGGGCATTTGTTCTGATAGATCACTGAGTTCTGTTTTATAAATTGCTAGACAGCGGTGAAGTGTCTACAAACACACAAACACATTTATGGTAATAGGCGGTCGGTGGTCTAGTGGTTAAGAGACTTGTCACCAGTGTTCGAGTCCCACTCGGGGCAAAGAATTTTTCCTTCTCGTGTGTGGCATCGTTCATTCGGGCCGATCGTCGGGGGTTCTCTCCGGGTACCCCGGCTTCCTCCCCCCTCTGCTTTGGAAATGTTCAGCCCACCAAATTTGAAAAAAGATAAATGCAATTCTAAATTCCGAAATTTAAATAGCTGAGCTGACCTTTAGCACCACGTGATTGTAATGTGTTTATGTCCAGTGTGTGAGAGAATGCGTGTGCTTCACGTGAGCGTGCGTGTTGGGTTCAGTTCGGGGCGCTTTGAGCCCATTCATGAAATTGGGTAAGGCGCCTATACAATACTCATTATTATTATTATTTGTATTAGTACTGTTCTATTGTGAGCGCAGTGTTAACCGGTATGTAAGAATTTTGCAACAGGTAGCTGTAATGTATACACGTGGTGCGAAGGATAAGCTCAGCTACTCAAGTTTCGGAATTTAGAATTGCATTTATTTTCAAATTTTGTGGGCTGAACATATCCGAAGCAGAGGCCAGGGGGAAGAAGCCGGAGTACCCGGAGAGAATCCCCGACGATCGGCCCGAATGAACGTTGTCACGTACGGTATGAGAAGGAACAATTCTTTGCCCCGTGTGGGACTCGAACCTGACGTCTCGCACTGGTGGAGAAGTCGCTTAATCACCTTACTGGTTCTTCATTTTACTTTGCGGCAGTAGCAAGAGTAACGGACTTCCCTTGCATAGTACGAGAAAAACTTATCTCGAGTTCTGTCTCGTGCACCTGAAGCTTCAGCAAACTGATTCTGGGCCCGCATGTTAAAGTCGGGTTTAGGGAGTTTAGCCCCGGGTTAGAGTCTAACCTCGAACTAAACTAGCTCTAGGGTTAAATTTTCTGTAGTTTTTTTTGTTTTAAATCAGGAAGCGGGTCCACTCCAGCAAGGCGCCTTTGTCGTTATAGAAGGATTTTTGTCTTTCCTCCTTCGCTTCCTTTTTTTAATTTAATTTTGTTTTGGGTTTTCTTTTGTCCTAGTCTGGGTTAGGCCCGTAGCCTTGGGTTAAATTAACCTCGAGTTTTACATACGGGCCCTGGACTTTACGTGCACAATATCTATCTTATCGAATGGGACCATTGTACAGTGTGTTTATCTTTGCACATGTCCGCTAATCACTTCCTGAATTGACAGCTCCATTCGGCAAGCCCCAGAGGCCAAAGCTCTGCCCCGTCACTCTGCCGTGTATTGGTTTAAACATTTTTATTCAATGAATTCACCGTCAAGCAGTAAACAGTATTACGTTGAAAGAGCACAACAAGTAAAACTTATATACGTGCTCATCTAAACCAATTAACAAAAAGCCTGCCGGAGAAATTGGCGTGGAAAAACTGACTGGACTGAAATATAAAGGCATAAAAAGAGAGAGAAAACTAAGAAGAAGAAGAGAGCAGGAAGAAGAAAGGAAAGAAGAAAGAGCATATCAAACTTTACTGTGAGTGGTGGTGGCAACAGCCCGTCCGCGTGGACGCAGGTTTATAAATATAACTCTGCCGTGTATTGGCAAAACACAGTACGTCCCTGTAAACTAACACTGATACGTACGTGCCGAGTTGTCTGTGTGTGTGTGTGTGCCTCTCTTGCGTATTAACCCACTTTCTCCTTTTCTTAAAGATACATACCGCAGCTTGTTTAAGCTCACAGATCGACCGAAGCTTATTATGGTGACAAGAATATCGTCTCATTTAGATGTGAGCAAAATCTGAGCCAATTCCGGCCGTCTCGGCTTCCCCTAGGGGTTCCATGACACTTCAGCGCCACCAATTCAGCGCGACGACTTTTCAGCGCCGTACATTTCAGCGCCGTACATTTCAGCGCCAAACGATTAGAGAGAGAGAGAGAGAGAAAGAGAGAGAGAGAGAGAGAGAGAGAGAGAACTAGCTAAACACATAAACTAGCTAATCACATTTTTTTAACAAGTTAAACTTTAATGACAAATTATCTAAAACCCATGGTGTCCATTAAAATCACTAAAATCCAAATGGGTCGTACACCTTGGACGTTGATCGGTTTACAAACACAAAGCTGACTGCTTCCTACAGACCTCGTACTGATTGCAAAGCAATCAAAAGGACGCCGCTAACAGCCACCCCCTCGCCCCCACCAAGCCCCCGGCTATTCACTCGGAGGGGGAGGCGCTGTATGGCGCTGAAATGTACGGCGCTGAAATGTACGGCGCTGAAAAGTCGTCGCGCTGAAATGTTGGCGCTGAAATGACGTGTCATCTCCCCTAGGATACCCAAGGACAGGCGCAAATGGTCATTGTGTGATTAATGGTCGAAAATTCTTGATCGGAGCGGAGGGTGAGGATTTGAGGTGCGTGCGTGCGTGCGTGCGTGCGTGCGTGCGTGCGTGCGTGCGTGCGTGCGTGCGTGCGTGCGTGTGTGTGTGTGTGTGTGTGTGTGTGTGTGTGTGTGTGTGTGTGTGTGTGTGTGTGTGTGTGTGTGTGTGTGGTAACTCATGTACCTGAGGACTTGCTGTTCCACAAAAAAAAAAATGTTACAGCATTGGAAATTCAAGTTTCAATTTGCTATGCGTTTGCTGTTATCTCATCTACCCGCTTTACTATCCCACTGTTGTTCTGCAAGAAGTTTATGATTCGCTCCTCTCCCAACCAACCAAACACATGGAAATAACAATAACACTGTCTACACCGGATATATTACGTCAAATATAGCGACTCTGACCATATCACTACCCGACACACTAAGGTGCATTATCCACACGGGTGTCAATAGCAGTTTATCGTTTCCGTCATGAGAGGTTGGCATGTGTCTGATATCCGTGTCGATCTAGCCACCACACTACAATCAACCTACTTGCCGAATAGAGTCATATCCGTGTCGACCTAGCCACCACACTAAAATCAACCTACTTGCCGAATCGAGTCTTCCTCCGAGAATTGAAGGTACATGTAACTTCACTGCGTTTTTTTTTTTTTTTTTTTTTTTGCCTGTTTATTCTGCAATAAAATAGCACTTTCTTGATTGTTGTTATTCTTTCTGTGTTTTCGTTGTGTTGAGAAAGAAGAAAGAAAGGCAGGGTGTTTGGTTTAGTGGTTTAGGTATCCGACTTCGGATCCTGAGCTGCCTGGTTCGCATTTACGGTGGGCGAGAATTTGGTGGGATTTTTTCTCTCTACCAGGGTGGATGGGTATTTGGGACGTTTACTTCCTTTTCCACCACGTATGGGTGATATCAAAGACGGGGCATTTCCCTACCAAATCGAGTCAAATTTACGCGCAGATTCCTGTACGGGTCCTGCATCACCTTCGTGTACACACGCACGTACAATATGTAAAAAATCCCATTTCAGCCCACGGAATGGGAAACAGGTAACCAGCATGCATACAAGTTAAAATCATCAGCGTCTTTGCAAAGATGAAGGCGGATGACTAACCAGAGAAGAAGGGTGGGTGAGTGGTTTGGAGTTTAACGTCCTTTTCCACCACGTGTGGGTGATATCCTCCCCAGTGGGCCCATAGCACACCCGCTCTGGGTAGAAGCCGACCTAGGTAGGAAAAATCCCGCTTGCCTTGGCTGGGACTCGAACTCGAGTCTCCCGGTCCATAGTCCGAAGTGCTAACCACGTCACTACGGGGGCCGGGACACAAGAATTTAGCTACATGCATGCATGAATTATAATTATACTGCTAGTTTTTGTTTCACGGGTGTTGAAGAGTCAGAAACTACCCGAACACTCTAGCTCTTGATAATGAAATAGTATGCAAGGTCTCCACATGTATTCGTAAATAACCCAAAACTATTTTTATGGCTGTTGAAAGGTCAGAGACTGTCTGCATAGTCTAGCTTTTGATTGTGGGAAACTAGTTACGGCCGCTGCTACACGTTGCCAGGATCGGCACTTGCAGGGCTGGAAACGCTGGAAACCCTAATTAAAATCGCTGGCGGCCAGCTAGCATATCCCCCTTGCCGGTGCCGGCGCGGTATAGAAAGTCGTCCTATTTTTTCTGGCAGCCAGCTAGCCGTAGGCAGCCCCGTACAGCCAACTGACCAATCACTGCCCAAACCTTGCAAAGCCGCAGGCTGCGTGTGAGGAAAAACCCCTGCCCGCCAGCAACCAGCCGAGTACGGCAACATGCTGACTGGCAGTCGTGCAGCCGTACGCTTAAGCAAGGCCTGTAGTCCTCAATAGTCCTCAACAGCTAGCAAGGGTCTTCAAGTAAACGGTTTATGATTTTTATGGGAGAGTAACTGTCAGTGTGACTACTCGGTATCTAACTTCAGACAGACAAAAAGTAATTCATGAGTTTAACAGCTTGTTGCTGGGTCGGACACCTGCGATCATGCAGTGTGTATGGTTGTAGTGACACTTTCTTATCGCTAACCATGATTTCACCCTGTCCCTCGAACAAAGGCAAAGTCAGATTGCTCAACCGGGTGAGCGTAGGAAGGAGGATGGGTGTTTGGGAGTTTAAAGTCCTTTTCCACCATGTGTGGGTGCTATCAAAGATGGGGCACTGGGGAAAAGGCCAGTACAATTATTTGGTCCCAACCAGGAATCGCTGAGTGTAGGAGGGTGGGTGAGTGTTTGAGGGTTTAACGTCCTTTTCCACCACGTGTGGGTGATATCAAAGACGGGGTAACGGGAAAAGATATTTGGTCCCAGCCAGGATTCGCTGAGCGTAGGAGGGTGAGTGAGTGTTTGAGGGTTTCACGCCCTTTTCCATCACAAACAAAGACAGAAAAAAAAAATGTTGTTACAATGTCTTCGGTCTTGATAAGAGATAGGCTTTTGTCTCTCTGTCTGTCTGTGTGAGTTTTCAAGAAGGAAATACAGCTTGAAAGAGGGACGTATTGAAATCATTTCTGCTGATGTTTGTGTCTGTCTGAATTTGTACAATCAGTTTGCTCTTTCTCCAGCGCCTAGTCAGCAGTCAAATTCCTCACACATCCAAGCAAATAAAGAACCATTGTTTTTTTTACCTCTCCAACAACCGAAACTGTAAATTAATAAAGTCTAACGTGTGATCTCTAAGCTCTGTTACCCACCCATCCAGCCACAGCTCCACCGCCTCCCCCCCGCCCCATCCCCCCCCCCCGTCCTCCCCCCGTACTCCCCCCCCCCCCCCCGGCCTTTCCACTCCCTCGCGGGAACTCCCGCTGTCTTATCAGTGCAGTTGAACGAGACGGAAAATCCTGAATTGCTTTAAACCTGTGCCCAGTTCTTTCTGCGAAAAGTATCTGCAGTAGCTGTTTCACAAGAAAGCAGCTATTGCATGTATTTTCTTAGCGTGTTTTGCGAATGTTTAAAGACAAACAACAGTAAAGAAAGATACAAAGCAGCAAAGACACAAAGGCACAAAGACACAAAGAAACAACAGGCCCTTTAAAACACACAAACAAAACAACAACCACAAAACAACAACGCACGCACGTACGCACGCACGCACGCACGCACGCACGCACGCACGCACGCACGCACGCAAGCACGCACGCACGCACACACGCACGCAAACACCAAAAACAAAACAGCAACAACAGCAACAACCCACAAGGATGCTGTTTTCCTTCTATTACCATGAAAAGTTATAGGTTTCGCTGTTTGGTAACTTATGTTTTCCAAGAAACAAGCAGTACTTGGGGATGACAATCATGAGGACGCACGCCTCTTCGCAAAAGCAGGACGCTGCTTTTCCAGCAACAATTTTAGGTACAGGATGTGCAGGCATAAACAATTGCAAGTGGGTCTTCTCACGAAATAAGGACCCGCAGAGAAAACACTGACGGAAAGTTGTAACAAACTATATCTGGAACGCTTTACCTGTCACCATTAGGGACCTTCCCACGCTGTCTCAATTTAAGGCCCATTTGAAGACCTACCTCTTTGGGCAAGCTTTCGAGCTGTAGACCGACCACTGTTTCATCGGCACTCAGTGTGTGTGTGTGTGTGTGTGTGTGTGTGTGTGTGTGTGTGTGTGTGTGTGTGTGTGTGTGTGTGTGTGTGTTTGTGTGTGTGTGTGAGCGCAAAGAGTGTTTCGTAGAAAACAGATAGGCGCTATATAAACTGTATTCATTATTATTATTATTATATTCCGAAAATATCCAGAAACAGTTTCAGGCACATGACACGCCGACACAAACCATACATTCTGACTGGATGTCCTTGCGAAATAGGGATCCGCAGAAAAAGATTTAGGCGACAGTTCTTACGAAATGCCTCCCACGCTCTCTTTTTTCCTCGTTACTGGATTATTTCCCAATGTTTTTTCCCCCTAAAGTCCGTATAAAGTTCCCAGTGCCGCTGAGGCCGATACACTGAAAGCAAGGTGCTGGGAATGTGTGTGTTGGTATTGTGTCATACGACAAACGATATTCATCACGAGGAGCCCAGAATGTCTCGCTATGGGCTATGGACAAAAGAAGAAGTGTGTAAAGCGCATTGAGTGCTTTTCTAAGCAGAACTCCGCGCTCTACAAGTGTAGTATATTATTATTATTGTTAGGGCCCGGTATGGTCCACATATTTGTGCTGGCCTTTTACTCGTTGCCCTGTCTTTGCTATCAACCATACATGGTGAAAAAGAAGGTCAAACTCCCAAACATCCACCCACCTGTTTCGGGGCCCGATTGGCCAGTAAGTTCCCCCAAGCCTTGTGCCACCTCTGTCTCCATGGAGATAGTTCAGACGTAACTGCGGTGTTTTGTTTTTTTCAGGAGACTACGAGAACATTGAAACGGTGATGAGCGGGTTACGAGGTCAGCGGAACAAGGGCTTCGTGCACGACCAGGACATGCCTGCAGATAGCGACGACATCCACCTGGATCACAAGAACATGCACAATGGAAACCCCGCTCACTCCGCAGGGTAAGTTGATTGGTTGGTTGGTGTAAGGGTGTAACATTAATTTTTACTCCACGTGGCGCGTGATATGGATAACAGAGGAGCAAACATTTAACTGAGAGTAGTGGCGTGTGGTTGTTTTTAATATGCTGCGTGTTTTGTGTTCATATGTTCATAGTAATTCTTTTTCCGTAGGCTGTTACAACTTTTTCAAAGCATATTTCACAAAATTGCGATAATATATTCACTTTGATTTGACCTTGACGTGATTGTGATATTGACTCGTAATTCGGAAACGAACTCACAACCCGAACATTGGCAGTTCGAGCGAGCACGATCATTCTTCACTGGAAAGATCTGAGTAGGCTATTCGTGCGTGCGTGCGTGTTAAGCGCCTACAGCTCCTTAGAACAGGCGCTCTAAAATCGCCATTATTATTATTGTTATTAAATCTTTGTCTCAGATTCGAGTGGGACGTCTTCAAAACGGATTCCGACAAGCAGGCGTCCAGCTCGTCAGCGACCTACGGGTTCTGGAAGACTGTGAATTTCGTGGTGAAGGTGCTGCTATGCCTGTTGTTTTTCTGCATCGTGCTGGGATCAGCCGTCCTCAGCAAGCTGACCTTGCTTGTCATGGTATACTTCATCAATCCACTACAGGTGGACACCATCCTGCCTGGCAGTAACGGGACCGACCTGGTTATCAAGGTGAATTTGGTTTAGAGCATTTGCATGCAAGAAACGAAAGAAAAATGTGTGATCTGAATCAGTGGAATTGGTAGCGCTACAATATTAACTAACGACAGCCTGCAGCAGAGTCGTGTCTGTGTTTTCTTGTTTATTCCTTTTTTGATCTGAACGAATCTGAACTGAAGGAATCTTCCTGCCTTTCTCCTCTGCTGTTTTGTGATTCACGACATTGGATGCTGGCAATGTTTTGCGTGTGCGTATGCGTATGCGTATGCGTGTGCGGTGTGTGTGTGTGTGTGTGTGTGTGTGTGTGTGTGTGTGAGTTCGCGCTTTACAATCCAGCCCTTCCTCACTGAATTTGGCATCCAAGAAAAAGTCTGATGTATTTTACCGCCAAGTCGTTCCGATGTTGCAGGCTTCCAACAAACAGCTGGACGTGTCGTGGGTGTGGGCCATACTGCTGGTCATCTGGTCACCATACGTGTTCACGGGCATCTCCAGCCTCTTTCAGCTCATCTTCAAGAAGTCCCCGCGTCTTCCTTGGATTCCACTCATAGTGGTAGGACTTAAAGATCTAAGCTCCCAACAAAAAGCTTTCCGAAGTGTGAAAATATTTTACAGAGTCGACCGTGCAAGCACAGTCAACTCTGTTACGGGTGCAGAGTTTTCAGCGTCCCTGAACCCCCAATAAAAGCCAAGGGCAGCCTGATTTCACAGCTCAGTTTGCATTTTGACAGTGAGCGAGAATGATCGTGCAGTACTCAACATCCACTGCAGCGATGTGTCTCGCTCACTGACCAAAAGCCAAATAATGTCAAACTCGTGCTCTGGTTTTATAAGGGTCCCAGAAGCGCTGAAAATCTACAACTGTGACAGAGTTGACTGTGCTTGCACGGTCGACTCTGTAAATTTTTTTCACACTTCGGAAAGCTTTTTGTCAGAAGCTTAGATCTTTAAGCTAAATTAATTTCTTTCTGCCCTTCAGTGTGAACACACCAGCACTGTTGGTGTTACTCGCCTCTCTGTTTGCTTCGCACATGGCGCCAAATATTTGTGCTGGCCATTTCCTCGTTGCCCCGTCTTTGATTTCATCCATACAAGTTGGGAACAGAACGTTAAACTCCCAAACACCCCACAACCTCTTTTTGCCGACTCAAGATGGCATAATACACAGACCATAGACAATCTTTTTTCACCAGAGAGATCGACGTAACTTATGAAATTGTGTCCTTCAAAAATTGTATTCAATGCCTAGCTAGGATTTTGTTCGTGGTCTATCGAAATGTAATGTATCCAAATTTCATTATTTGGAGTTTAAATTTTTTTCTGTATTGTGTTGTATCTCAGTGTACCTGTATCTGCACCGTCAATGCAAATATGTCTGTTTACAAGCTTGTCAACAATCTGGAAACTGAAAAACTGAAAACAAAAGCCCAAATGACTGTAAAGGTGTAAGATCTGCTGTTTGTTTCACTTTCAGAACCTTGTGGTGGAAACCATCCACACGGTGGCTTTGATGATCCTGGTTTTTGTTGTGCTGCCGAGTTACGACCCCTTGATGGGTTGTCTTCTCCTGCTGAACATCACCATCTTCCCTGGAGTGCTGCGGATCGTGGAGGACGCTTTCGCCTTGAGACCCGGTCAGGACGAGAGGGATAAGACATCAACGTTCCGCACAATTCTCAGGTGGATCATGGATATCCTCGGGCTTGCTGGCCAGATCGGCGTCCTGGTGCTGTTCGTCATGAGAACTGACAGCTTCTATGGAAACTCGACCTTGACCATCCTGGTGGCCGTGACCTTTGTTGTTACGTCCTTGACCTGGTGGCCCAATTTTGTCAAGGGCGTGCCGGCCCTGTACGGTCTGAAGATGCAAATCAGGCGTCATAAGGTCAAAATCGACTTCATTACGTCAGTCTGGAAGATCGCGCTCTCGTTTGCTGCCGTTTCCGTCATGTTTGCCGTGGGTGGAGGCGACTGCCAGAAAGTGTTCTACCTCCTATCGTCCGTAGCGGACGAGTGCACCTTATTCGGAAACCTCACCATCATTGACGGGACATCACTCCCTAGCAGCCCTGCTGGCTGCAACGTTAATCTCCCTTTCGTCCTTGCCCTCATCAACATTCTGGCCAGCGGATGTTGCTACGTCAGCGGAACAGCCGCCTGCAAGGTGCGCGCGCAGATTCCTTGCTTCACCGTTCCGTTAATTCTCGCCACCCCTGTCACTTTCGCCTTTATTCTCTTGACGTACTCGACAGACAACTCCAATAGCAGCGTGTTCGGATGTGACTTCCCCTGGGTCCCGGCCATTGAGGATCTGTCCGGGTTCCTGAGAGTGTATAACGAGGAGATGTGGCTGGCTGCAGGGTGCCTCAGTTACGTCGTCTACTTGCTGGTCGGTCGCCATGTTTGGGGGCACCAACTCACCAAGCTCCTCAAGAGCCATCGGTATGCCTGTGACAATATTTTTAGTATGAAATAGTTAAAAAGACGATACATGTTTCTGTAGTTTGTGCGGTTTCCGACTGCTTCAAAATCTTGCAATGACGCTTAACTTTGCAGGGCTCAGTCACAATGCACTAGGATGTAAAAGTTAATGCCGCATAGCCACACGCTGATATGCCTTTAATGTATTTACAACGCTTGGACAGAAAAAATAACGGAAACAAACAAACAAACAAACAAACAAATTCCCCAAGAAAACAAACAAACACACAAACACAGAAACAAAAAAACAAACAAAACAACAAAAGGCAAAACAAAACAAAACACAACCAAATAAGACAACAAACGTGTCTGACCATCCCAACGGCATCTGATCGCTATATTATGTGGCCTCTCTGTTTCAGGCTGTTCAACAAGTCCCTGTACTGTGGAATCTTCATCGACAGCTCTCTTGTCTTTCATCGCTCGAGAGACAGGATTCCGGAGTCAGACAAGGTAATCAACCACAGCAGACAATGTATTTAACAAAACACAGATGTAATGAGCGTCTAACGCAAAATCCCGGCCATTGGCATATCATCTAATGATAGAGCTTTGTAAACTTGTAACATCGCCAGCGACCACGTGCGAGTTGCACTGTGACGGCCACTTGGCCTTAAGCCTGCTCTGCCCCCCGAGGCAACCACCTTCTCGTGGTGGGGGGCGTATGTGGCCCGTTGACCCTGTGGGCTATGCTGGATAGGGTTACCCATACCAGACAGGCCACAGGCGAGGGTCCAGCTAAGAGTTGCCATGTCTTTGCTGATGAAGACTGTTGGCACTAGATATAGTGTACAGTATTCTTTGGCTTTCAGGAATGCAGGCGGCGGATATGTTGTGCATTCTTGTCACTTTTTGTCCAGTCTCTAGAAATCTTCTGGTAGGAGATATCCTATGGTTTTCTAGTCTGGTCCGTTTTTACCATCCCCTTAAACTCTATAGGGCCCATTTTAGTCCTGTAGTCCCTTTATTTTTACTGCGTTCCTTTAGGGACCGGAGTGTTAGCCGTGCTCCGCGACCTGTGTCGGAGGACGAGAGGATCCTGGTGGTTGAGGCTTCCTATGGGTGTCGTCCTGTAGGGGCCAACACGCTACTTCGGCCTTTAGTTCTTCTAGACAGGAGGCTAGGCGGCCCGGCCTAGTCAACCGGCTCTGGTCATGTCTTGCCCTGCTGATCCAGCAGAAGGCGGTGGCTGAACGGGTCAATTGGGGGTTTTTAATCTCCGAGTATATTCTTTGGGTAGCCCTGGTGCACGTTGGTCGGAGACCCACCAACACATGTGCATCCCCCTGTTGGGCTCCGTGGTGGGTGGGGAGCCCGGAGAACGAATGAAACCAAAACACTCATGGCAACCAAATCAAAACGACCTTCCGAAAAGAGAAAGAGAGACGTTCCTTTCGAGATTGACAGTGACAGTGACTGTGAAGACTCAGGCCCTGCTGCCCGTCAGGAAACCTGGCCCCGTTACCTAGTTGTGCATTCTGTGCAAGAAGGTAAGACTGCCGCCCGAATCCATCCATTCCTTGTTGGTAAAGTCCTGCAGGCTACTGTTGGTCGAGCTGAGGGCAAACGTTTGCCTTCTGGCGATCTGCTTGTATGCTGTGAAGAGAAGAAACATTCGGATGCTCTCTTGAGACTGACTAAGATCGGTGAAGTTGAGGTGCAGGTATCCCCCCACCGCTCTCTGAATTCCAGCAAGGGGGTTGTGAGGGATGAAGCCCTGTCCTACTTGGCTGATGATGAGCTAGTGAGGTGCCTCAAGTCACAGGGTGTGATACATGCGAGGCGTATTATCAGCAAGAGGGATCAAAGACCGACAGGCACTGTCATCCTGACGTTTGGTATACCGACCAGACCAGCACGTGTCTGGGCCGGCTTCTATTGGCTTAGGGTAAAGCAGTTTGTTCCCCTGCCCCTTCGTTGTTTCAAGTGTGGTCAGTACGGCCACGGGAAGGACAATTGCAAAAACGGTGAACGTTGTTTCCAATGCGGTGCTCAGGGTCATGAGGGGGCGAACTGCTCGGCTCCCCCCAAGTGTATCAATTGCAGTGGAGAGCACATGGCGTCCTCAAGGGAGTGTCCGAGGTGGAAGGAGGAGTGTGAAATCCAGCGCATCCGAGCGGAGCAAGGGGTCTCTTTCCCTGAAGCACGCCGGATCGCGACTGGCTCCTCGGCCTCTTCTTCCTCAACCACTTTGTCCACCTATGCATCTGCTTTGCAGAAGAAACAGCCGAAGATGGTATCAGCTGCGTGTCAAACGGACCCCATCGTGGAGACGTTCACTTTTAAGGGGAGGCAGATACCTTCACAGCAGCAGAAGACGACCACTCCAGCTGTGGTCATTGTAGATTCCCCCCGCGGCTCAGGGTGCCAGGCCGGTGGGGAGAGCTCCGGCACCACCACCGGTTCTTCGGCCCAGGGCGCGGGGTCGGGGGACGTAACGCAGCGCCAGGGGAGCGGTGGGATCCCCTCCAAAAAAACACCAACCCCACCTAAACCAGTAAAACCACCAGAGAAACCACCAGCAAAACCACCAGAGAAACCACCAGCAAAACCACCAGCAAAACCACTAGCAAAACCACTAGCAAAACCTCCAGAGAAACCACCAAAGCCAAAAAACAGGCTACTTGGTCCCCTTTCAGCACGCAAGCAGAAGGGGGATGGTAGGGAAATTTTGCTTGAAAATAAGTTCACAGCTCTTGGAGAAGAGGAGATGGAAGTCTCCAATGCTCCCTCTTTGCCTCTCCCACGTTCGGGTTCGTCGTCTCCTTCCAAGACCTGAAGCGGTCTTTCTTCTTTTATCTTTTAAAATTATGTCCATTTTACAGTGGAATTGTCGTGGATTCCGGTCCAGTTTTGAGGAGCTGAAACTCCTAGCACGTGATTTAAAGCTGGATGTCTTGGCTCTTCAGGAAACCTTCCTGCGGGAGTCAGCTGAGGTATCTTTTAATGGTTTTAATGTTGTCCACAAGGGCTCCCCTGCGGATCGTCCCCACGGGGGTGTCGCCCTGTTAATTCGCAGGAACCTTCTTTATAGTCACGTTCCCTTAGCTACTCGTCTTCAGGCTGTCGCTGCTCAGGTCTCTCTACATAAAACTATTACCCTATGTTCTATCTATCTTCCACCATCTGAACGTGTTTCCCGCTCAGATCTCATTCAGTTGATTGATCAGCTGCCAGCCCCATTCATCCTGATGGGTGATTTTAACGGCCATTCTCCGCTCTGGGGGAGTGATAACCACAACGAGAGAGGTCAGATGCTGGAGGACTTATTTATGTCCCTTGACACCTGCCTCCTCAATGACGGCTCTTGCACCTATATGCACCCCGCCTCAGGTTCTTCTTCAATGTTGGACCTGACTCTGTGTCACCCTGCTCTGTCTCTGGAGTATGAGTGGAATGTCCACGAAGATTTATGTGGTAGCGACCACTTTCCTATAGTGTTGTCCCCTTGCAGTACAGCTGAAGACCCCCCACTTACTAGGTGGAACTTTAAGAAGGCAAACTGGCCCTTGTTTAGTTACTTGTGTCCTTCTCAGCTCACTGAGGAGGCTGTTTTTAACTCTGATGACCCTATCGCGTCCTTTACACGTATTTTAACTGAAGTAGCTGAAAAGGCTATCCCCAAATCCTCGGCAGTTCCAAAGGGCCCCAAAGTTCCTTGGTTTACTGAGGAGTGCAAGCTTGCTCAGAAGAACCGGAAGCGAGCCCAGAGGCGTGCGTTCAGGTGTCCCTCCCAGGAAAATATCCTACAGTTCAAACGTGCTCGAGCTAAAGCTCGTTTTGTCTACAAACAGTCTAGGAAGGTGTCTTGGAGACAGTTTGTATCTTCCCTGTCTTCCGGGACTCCAGCACAGAAAGTCTGGAAGGCTATCCGCCGAATTAAAGGTAAAGGTGGTGCAACTTCTGTCCGCCATCTCCAGGATGGTAACAACACTGTCACAGACAAACATGCAGTCGCTAATCTTCTGGCTTCCACTATCTCATATAACTCTTCTTCAGATCATTATTCCACGGCATTTCAAGCTATAAAGAATGCCAAGGAATCAGTCCATCTTAACTTCCAGACCGACAACTCAGAACCTTATAACCAACCGTTCACCATGGCCGAGCTTTGCGAGGCCCTTCAAAAAAGTAATGACTCCGCTGCTGGATTGGATGGTATCCATTACCAGCTCCTAACACACCTTCCGGATGATTGCCTTAACCTTCTTCTGTCAGTTTTTAATCATATCTGGACGTCAGGCGAGTTTCCACCCTCATGGCGTGAAGCCGCTGTCGTTCCTATCCCCAAACCTGGGAGGGACCCTTCAGACCCGGGCAACTATCGCCCAATAGCTCTAACTAGTTGCCTTTGTAAAACTATGGAGAGGCTTGTCAACTCTCGTTTAGTCTGGGTTCTTGAATCCAAGGGACTACTCACTGATCTTCAGTGTGGTTTTAGAAAGGGCCGTAGTACCTTAGATCACCTAGTCAGGTTTGAAACCTTCATTAGAGATGCTTTTATTTGCAAACAACATGTTTTAACTATTTTCTTTGATCTTGAGAAGGCGTACGATACCACGTGGAAGCACGGGATCATGTCCGACTTACATGAGCTGGGCTTCCGTGGTTTGCTTCCGACGTTCATACAAGAATTTTTATCGGGTCGTTCATTCAAGGTGCGTGTGGGCTCCACCCTCTCAGACTCGTTTGAGCAGGAGATGGGCGTCCCGCAAGGCAGCATCCTATCCCCAGTCCTTTTTAGCATTAAAATCAATGATATTGTGAAAGCTGTGACTAAAGGCACAGACGCCTCTCTTTTTGTTGACGATTTTGCCTTGTGTGTCAGGGGTAGCTCCCTCCACCGGGTAGAACGTCAGTTACAGTTGTGTGTTAACAGCGTCCAGGCGTGGGTCGCCAAAAATGGTTTTAAGTTTTCCCCGTCTAAAACAGTCTGCATGCACTCCACAAAACAACGAGGCCCTTTCCCTGATCCTAACATTTCTCTAGCCGGCAACCCTGTAAAAGTTGTCAAAGAAGCCAAATTCCTTGGGGTCATCTTTGACCAAAAACTCAGCTTCTTAAGCCACATCAAATATTTAAAGTCCTCATGTCAGAAAGCCCTTGACCTTCTTAAAGTAGTGGGCCATACCGAATGGGGTGCAGATCGCACAGTCCTTCTTCGCCTCTATCGGGCGCTGGTCCGATCAAAACTCGACTATGCTTCTATCGTTTACGGATCAGCCCGAAAGTCGTACTTAAAGATGCTAGACACTTTTCACCACCAGGGTTTACGCATCTGCCTCGGTGCTTTTAGAACGTCCCCCGTTCACAGCTTGTATGTGGAAGCCGGAGAGCCAAGTCTGGCGATCCGCCGTTCTCGTTTAACTCTGAATTATGTTCTTAAACTAAAATCTATGCCAGACAACCCAGCTTATAAGTGTGTGTTTAAACCTCAGTGTGTTGAGGCTTACGAGGCTCACCCCAATGAGATCGTCCCTCTGTCCCTTCGTGTCCGCCCCTTTTTACAGGCAGCCGGAGTGGACATGGACACTGTTGAGGAATCCTTGTTCCCATCTTCCCCTCCGTGGACGCTTCCCACACCTGAGGTCATACTGGACCTGACCCAGTACAGGAAAGACCAGACCGCAGACCCCATTTACATTCACGGCCTGCAGCAAGTCTTAGCAGATTTTCCTGGCTACTGTCAGATCTACACTGACGGATCAAAGTCCGAGGATGGCAGGGTTGGTGCTGCTGCTGTAGCTGAAGGTCGCGTTCTTCATCACCGTCTTCCTGATAACAGTTCTGTTTACACTGCTGAGCTGCGGGCTATTTTACTCGCACTCAAGCACGTGTATCAATCTAAAGGTAGCAACTTCCTTATTCTTTCAGACTCACTGTCGGCGCTTCAGGCTCTGCATGGTAGAAGACTGGATCACCCGCTCCTGGTGTTGATCCACGAACTCCATGCATCCTTGATAGCGGATAACAAGGATATTGTTTTCATCTGGGTCCCAGGTCATGTAGGCATCCGAGGAAACAGGCGTGCTGACCGGGCCGCGAATGCTGCTCGTGATGGCCCTGTGGAGGATGCTCACATGGTTGTCAGTGATTTTAAACCTCTTATTTCAAAGTTTGTTCAAAAGGAGTGGCAGACCCAATGGGCTGCCCTCCCGGAGAACAAACTGTACAAAGTCTTACCCAGTATCTGTGATAGTCTCCCTCGCTGCCGACCTAATCGGCGCGAGGAGACCGTTCTTAGTCGTCTACATATTGGGCACACGCATGTTACCCATTCCCATCTGTTAAAGGGGGAAGACCCCCCTTGGTGTGTTCCATGTCATCAACCATACACTGTGGAACATTTTTTAATCTCGTGCACGGATCTCACTGAGATTCGTGCCAAACATTACTGTGTGGATTCTCTGAAGATGCTGTTCCGGGATGTCCCCCCTGACAGCGTCTTCAGTTTCCTGAAAGAAGTCAATTTGTTTTACAAAATATAGTGCTGTGATATACATATATATATTTAGACTGTCTTTGATTTCTGATGTTCAGTATCTAAAGTCTTTAAGGATATATCTCATTTAAACCCAATAGATTTTTAGTATATATTTACATCTTGTTTTAACGTGGAAATTTTTATGTTTTAAAGGACCTGGCAGAAAGGGACTTTAGCTAGCCGCGAATTAGCCTTTGTTGCTTGCGCGGCGTTAAGCCCTAAATAACTAACTAACTAACTTAAGCCTGCTCTGAACTGGGCACAGCGCGCGAAACACACATGTGCCCATCACAGTCGTTGCGCTTGCTGTGTCTACTAACTACAAACTGAAGACAGCTGTGCCCGGTGACAAACCGATTGAAGATGCACTTGTGCGCCATGTTTACGCGCCGAGTGACGTAGTACAGCCATTCAGAATCTGTTGTGGAAAGCACAGTCACAGTTGTGGCTATTTGAAATTCAGGTTGCTGTGATGACGCCACAGCGGCGGAAACCCCCCAAATCACAACTGTGTCACATCTGTGGACAGCACTGTGGCGCTCCGTAGTGCGCTGTAGTCTGTTTCATACAAACGCGTCACTTCACTTGAAAGTGAAATAGGCGGTAGGCGCATGTTTTGGCTCACGTTTTGGGTCATATCTTAGCAACGACAGCCCCCAAATGCTTCATATTTACACACATCTAAACGGTGTCATGTTCTTGTCATGGTCATATGCCTCGGTCGGTCTGTGAAGGACCAGTCCTGCAGGATGTATATTCAACCTGCTTTCTGTCCATTATGCATCAATTATTTACAACCCACCCGTCTTGCCCGTACACCAAAGTTCACTTCCTACCAACAAAACCTCTCACGCAATTGACATAAACAACGATACACCTGCGCTAGTCCCATGAGTATGCACATCATAACTGATATCATGATTTTGTGTATAATTATGCTTGCCGCGCGAGCGCGCATAAATGTGTGTTTGTGTTTGTGTGCGATTTCCTGTTCTTATGTAATTTTTTCTCCATCTCTTCATTTTCTTCTTTTCAATTTTCTTTTTTATGGTAGTGTAGCAAAGCCAAGTTTGAAAATGGTCTTTGTATGCCGATCATACTTCTTTCGTTGTAAAATAAAGACACCACAGATCCATGTACCACCCATACCCTCCTCACACGCCAAGGCTGTGCCTGCTGCCCAAAACATTCCCATAAACACAGCATCACGATAATGATCATTTCACTGTGCAGCCACTGTTTGCGCCATGGGCCAACGTGGAATACCTGAAGGACGACGCCACGACCTTTGACCTCCAGGACACGTCAGGCATACGGACCGACTTGACACCGATGGTGTATGTGTGTGCCACCATGTGGCACGAGACGAGAAACGAGATGGTGCAGATGATCAGATCCATCGTAAGGTCAGTATCGAAGTGACTTGAACATTTCCTCTTCCTAGATTACTATATTTCGCTGAAGACGACTTTTCAAACTACTTTATTGTTCCTTTCGGGAAATTCGGGCTGCTTCCCCTTTTGGGAAGCGCGTCGCCGCGGTGCAGCACCGCCCAACCTACCTGTCCTATTGTTCAATTTTGCTAAGAGTGGAAAGCCGGATAACCCGGAGAGAAACCCCTAATGAGCAGCCCGGTAGCCCGGAAAAAACGGTATCACATATCACAAGCTCCACTTGGGCTCGAACCCACCTTTCGCCGTGACAGAGGTGACGGCCGTTCAGTAGCGCAGCGGCTAAGTCCGACGCGCTACCTATTAGACCACCGCCCTCCCTTTATTTTATTTTATTGGTAATTATATCTCAGAATGCAACACACTGACGACTACTGGCTGTAAAAACGAGAACGTGCAACGTCCCAAAGATCTTCTTGCAGGTGGTTAACTGTCACGCCTACGATACAATAACGTTTTGTTCTGTGAATCATGATATCATTTGATGTCTTACAGACTTGATACAGACCAGAGTGCAAGAAGAATCGCAATCAAAGCGTTCGAGGCGGAGTCGGACTATTACGAGTTTGAAGGTAAGATGTAACAGCCGCAAAAAGTGACAATGAAGCCACGCCCAAAGGAACATTTGAAACAGGGTGGGATGGGTGGGTGTTTGGGAGTTTAATTAACGTCGTTTTCCACCACTTACGGGTGATATCAAAGACGGGGCAACGATGAGAAAGCCAGCACAAATATCCGGCCCCAGCTGGGATCCGAACTCACGACCTAGCATTAGAAGTCCAACTCCCTACCATTTGGCCATGCACGCCCACTGAACATTTGAAACAGGGTGGGTGTTTGGGAGTTTAATTAACGTCCTTTTCCACCACATACTGGTGATATCAAGACGGGGCAACGATGAGAAAGCCAGCACAAATATCCGGCCCCAGCTGGGATACGAACTCACGACCTAGCATTAGAAGTCCAACTCCCTACCATTTGGCCATGCACGCCCACTGAACATTTGAAACAGGGTGGGTGTTTGGGAGTTTAATTAACGTCGTTTTCCACCACGTATGGTTGATATCAAAGACGGGACAACGAGAAAAAGACCAGCACAAATATTTGGTCCCAGCCGGGGTTCGAACTCACGACCCGAACGTTGAAGACCCAACGCTCTACCACTCGGCTAACCCGGCTCCCCGAAAATTTGAAACAGCCTGCTACAGTCTGCCACTCTGGGTCAAATATGCCCTGAAAATTCTGTAAATTCCTGTTTCATTTCATTTCTTTTTTCTGCAGCTCATATTTTCTTTGACGACGCCTTCGAACCTCATGGAGACAACGACCCTGCCCCAGCCGTGAACGACTTTGTCCAGATGCTCATGGAGGTTGTCCCTGAGGCCACAGAGTAAGTGTCTAGATTTGACAGTGGTGTTTGTGACTGCCCTCACAGATATAAGTCTGCTGGCTGGCATTTATACAGGTGGACAATAGAGAGGATGGAAGGAAGATCTTATATCCTAAACACCCCCGCGTCCCGTATAATAAACTTTGCCCTTGTGGTCTCCATTTTTGGCTACATTAATTTAGTTGTTTATTCCATCGTTGATTAAAATTCTGAACGAATCTGAACTGAAGGGATCTTCCTGCCTTTCTCCGCTGCTGCTTAGTGATTCACGACATTGGATGCTGGCATATTTTTTTTGCGTGTGCATGTGCGTGTGCGGTGTGTGTGTGTGTGTGTGTGTGTGTGTGTGTGTGTGTGTGTGTGTGTGTGTGTGTGATTTTGACAGACACTTGCCCCCCTGCCATAGAATCAATGGTCTTTGCTTTGAAAGCAAGGTAGTTGCTTGATAGTTGGCTCTCTAGGGAGTATACACAGAACGTTTGTACTGAGTCTGACAGGCATGCCCTTTAAGCGTGGTAAGACCATCGGGGTAACACCATATATATATGTATATACACACACACTTTCTAGTGCACAAAATGTCAGGTTTGCCTGCATTGTTACAGCATCGAGCACAACGCGGAGATGAACGTTGACCCGCCAGTTGTCGTCACAACACCTTATGGTGGACGTCTAACGTGGAAGCTGCCTGGCGGCAACTCGCTGGTCGCTCATCTCAAGGACAAGGTGCTCATCAGACACAGGAAGAGATGGAGTCAGGTAGGACCGATATAACATGTATGTATGGTGCATTTGGTTGCGGTGGTGGTATAATTATGTCCGTCGGGTCGACGAAGACCACTCTGGTCATCCTGTGATTGGTTGAGCTGGGTGGTTTGAATGGGCTGGTCCGTGTACGGAAAATGATAATAATAATAATAATAATAATCGCATTAATATAGGCGCTTTATCCTAGATATTTGGGATATATATTATTTCAAAGCGCCGCGAGCTAAACCCAACACACACGCTTACGTGAATCACACGCATTGTGTCACACACTGGTCGTGCACACTTAACTGTCACGTGTTGCTAAGGGCCAGCTCATCAATTTAAGTTTCGGAATTTAGAATTGCATTTTTTTTTCGAATTTGGTGGGCTGAACAATTCCAAAGCAGAGGTGGAGGAAAGCGGTGTAGCTGGAGAGAACCCCCGACGACCGGCCCGAATGAACAGTGCCACATACGAGAAAAATAATTTCTTCGTCCCGTGTGGGACTTGAACCTCACCTCTCACATTGGTGAAAAGTCTTAACCACTAGACCACCGACCGCCCCAGTACAGCAAATGACATCTGGGACAGGGGATGAGAGGGACGCCATCTTCAGGATGACTGTTTTGTCTTCCTTGCTAGCCTCCTTTGCCTTCAAGGAACCAGAATTCGTATTATACACCTAAATGGCATCTTTGTGTAACTGTCTACCAGGTGATGTACATGTACTACTTCCTGGCGCACCAGCTGCTTGGCCAGAACATCAGCGAGGAGCGCAAGATGGTGCGTGCCCAGAACA
>JACVVK020000094.1:1420000-1512500 GCA_018292915.2 Batillaria attramentaria
GGAACATATATTTATTTGGTAAACAGTCTTAGAACTTTTTGAGCGGCCGTTTTTTTCCCCTCAGAACTCAGACTTTACAGACTTTAACCTCTCATTCAGTTCAGTTCAGCTCAATTCAAACTACGTTATTTTTCCTATGGTTATGATTAATGGTTACTGCTCAAACGCTTGAGCTACTTCTCCCTATCGGGGAGCCGGGGTGGCCGAACGTTAGAGCGCTGGACTTTCAATGCTCGGGTCGTGAGTTCGAATCCCGGCTGGGGCCAAATATTTGCGCTGGCCTTTTTCTCCTTGCCCCGTCTTTGGTATCACCCTTATGTGGTGGAAAAGGACGTTAAACTCCCAAACACACACCCCACCCACCCTACTTCTCCCTATTGGATTGGATCATATAAGGTCAAATGAGGTAAGCGCGCCTCCCCTCCCCTCTCACCCCCTCTTCCTGGTTTTGAATCGAGAGTGCAGTTTTTTTTTGTATCGGGTACCTGTAGAGGTTCTGTCGCCGGCGACATGGTAAGCGAGTACCCTGTCGCTAAACCTATACAGCAACATTTCAGTGAATGCAGTGCAAACAGATCATCACTACATGGTATCTGATAAAGCAAATAAATGTTCCCTTGTTGAAGATATCACACTACTCTTGTTTTTTTTTTCCGTAATCGTCGACCACGATGTAAACATCTCCTTCAGTATATTCATCCTGTTTCTACTGTTGTGTGCGGTCAGGTGCATCTGCTGCTCAAGCACCGTTGAAAACCACAGCGAACAGCTGGGGGACCTGGCTCAACGCCTCGACAAGATGGAGAACAGGGTGCAAGGGAGGTCACCTGCCGATGACACTCCGCGCGCAGACAGACTGCCTAGTCATACCGGTAATCTCCCCTAGTTCTCGTCGACCCTGCGTAATTATTTTAACTATTTTAGTAGTGTTACTGCAGTGCCATGGCAATGCATGTACGCTACTGGTTTAAACAAGTTTATTTGTAATACTGGTTGTAGAAACGTCACAAGTAATGAGAATGAAGAAGCACAGCTTATGGTAATGATCAGGGTGGAACACATACATTGTGACAATATCATTTGCAATGGCAGACTAAATTGATCAACACTACAGGAGAGAGAGAGAGAGAGAGAGAGAGAGAGAGAGGGTGGGGTGGGGTGGGTGTTTGGGGCTTTATCGTCCTTTTCCACCACATAGGGTGATATCAAAGACGGGGCAACGATGAAAAATCCAGCACAAATATTTGGCCCCAGCCGGGATCGAACTCACGACCCGAGCATTAGAAGTCCAACGCTCTACCATTCGACCACCCCGGCTCCCCGAGAGAGAGAGAGAGAGAGAGAGAGAGAGAGAGAGAGAGAGAGAGAGAGAGAGAGGTGTTCTGTGTGTACCCATAACGCGAGAAAAAGAGAAAAAGAAGTTATTTGATGATCGTATTGATACTATTGATAATCGTAATTTGAGTAGTTCCCGTATTGACAGTGAAGTGCACCTTTGTGGTGAGATGTTTCAAGACAACGCTTGTCAGCGTTGCTATATCCTTGAAATACGAGAACACTGGTAGAGGAGATAAGTACATACTCTTCTAACTTGCTCTTTGTTTCTTTGTGGTTCTTTGCCTTCGAAGCTTCCGTACTAGAAGCTGCAAATTCAACTTCAATGACAAAAACTAATTATAACATATGAAAAAGAACATAATGAAACCCCCTTACTTGTTCAGGATCTCCAAGCAGGCTGCACCCACCACCAGTGCAGAACTGGACAGACGATCTGGACATGACGGAGCTGGAAGAAACAGAGAACCACTTCTGGCACGAGCTGATTGACAAGTACCTGCTGCCGCTGGAGAAGGACCCCGAGCACGAGAAGAAGGTGCAGGGCGAGCTGATAGAGCTGAGGAACACCGCCTGCCTCTTCTTCTTCCTTATCAACGGTCTGTTCGTCGTCCTCATCTTCACTTTAGCCTACGTCGCCGAAGACTCGAGCAGCCTGACCATTAAGGTGGGTTTGGGACCTGAACATTAAAGTCTAGACAGCTGATGGAATAGGGGAGTTACGAGAAACGTGGACGATAGCTTCCTTTTGGCCAGTATTATACCATGGGGAAAATAGGACAGGAAAGAAACAGCCTGAATCATTTAACTTACAGTCATACCTTAGGAAGGGCAGTTCTCAAAGTATTGAAAATGTGTTTGAGCTGATGCTGTTATAAGTTATATGACAGTGAGCTCCCGGAGGCCTGTATCAGAGCGCTCATATTATATTTTCCTTTGTGCTTGTCACATTACAGAAACGCGTGGTCTTATAGTGCTTCCTTATTACGACCGATCAGTGGATGAGCGATGTGGCTCACCTCTGAAACGAAAGTTCACAGAAAGCTGTAATTTAGCACATATCTTAATCATATCATGTTTTTGCCATCGTGCGCATCCCAGGTCTATTTGTGCAATACTTAACTCACGCCTTTGAAGAAATTTCTCATTTCAAGAATCTAAGGACACTTGAATTTCATCTAAAAGTATCTCTCAATCCACTCCTAGATTCCATGCGACTCAGAATCGTTCCGTGGCGAAGACATCGAACCCATCTCCATGGCCTTCATGCTGGTGTTCGGCATACTGCTGGTGCTGCAGTTCCTGGGCATGTTGTGTCACCGCCTCAACACCTTCCTGCACATCGCCGCCGCTACAGAGCTTCACAGCACGGCCAAGGTTCCTGTGGACAGCCAGGGTCAGGTGTCCGACATCCCGCCAGCTGACAAAGGTGCCGTGCTGGAGTGGGTCAAGATGATGCAGAGGGTAAGGGCTTTTATTACGCCACTGACGCTCCTCACAGAATGTGTTCACGGTGCGGGAGTGCAGTAACAATTCCTGGGTACGAAAGAGGAGTTCGGGAACCCTTTGATTTCTGCCGAACACAGTAACTGTAAGAGGCTAGGGTCATGCACTTGGGAACTGTGTACTAACGGTAAATCTGCGATCTGTAAAAAAAGAAAACAACAACAACAAAAACCCGTCTGCTCCCATTTCAGGTGAAGCCGGAGGAAGAAGAGGACCCTGACGTACAGGCAGCTGTGGCATCACTTGACCCTGCAGATGATGATGACGTGTTCCACGAGCCCAAGTCTCCCGCCCAGCGCGTGATCGCGCGAGAAAAGGCCAAGTGGGAGCGCATCAGGACGAGGAAGACGCTGAAGCGGTCACCTACCCGCACCACTCGCAAAACGCTCGATGACCAGGTGAGAGAACAATGTATAACGATGATAATGATGACTACGATGACGACGGCGATGATGATGATGATATGATAAAACTGATGATGAGAACATGCATAAGATAACGATGATGCTACATGTAACATCAATTATTTGTTTTATTGACCAATGAAGTAATCTGCCACTACTGCATGTAAATTAGTTTAAAATCAGTTTAAAAAAGAAAATGACACGAATAATTATTATTCTACCGCAACCTTAATTTACAAACTCTTCTGTACCTTAGACCTTTTAACATCACATCTTTCTATCTGGGATATAGCAATGTATTTGATTTAATTTGATTCGCATACAACTGACGCACGTGGCAATGTTTCTCTATCCAGTTCACAAAAGTCTTCACTCAACTGGCAGACGACCCAGACCAGTATGCAGGCGCTGGTGACGTTAGAAGCCGAGGTCGCAGTGTCACCGACCCAGAAGACCCGATGGGGAATCTTTCCCGAGCCGTATCGAAGAACAATCGCTTGAGGCGCACTGTTCAGAGAAAAGCCACGATTCTGAAGATGACCCAGACGAATCGTCCGCGCCCCACGTCCGGGGGGACAGGCACGGATGCCCGTGGGGTGTACGGTCACGGCGGTGGCCGCGGGGTAGCTCGGCGAATCAAAAATAGTGGATCGAGTTCGGGAGCCGGATCGAACCCAGCGTCACCAACGAACCGCGACTCGACGGTCAGCTTCGGCGTGGAGACGGTTCACGAAGAGGACGAGAAGGGAACAAAAACGTCATCACTGTGAGCAACAACAGCGACAGCACCAACGATGGCTACGACAAGAACGACGACTACAACCACAGCCATCACCACCAGCTGCAGCGTCAACAGAAACAACAGTTTAGTACAGTTGAAGATTAGGTCCATGTGCTCAGAATGGCCTGTAGGCGATCCACTCCTTCTGTGTCCCGATCGTAACGTGGTCGTTTATGAAAACATCTCGTTCACGACATCAGCAACGAGCAAACACCTTTTTCAGCAATTGCAGACTTTACCACACCCTCTTGATCTGCGGGGGGAGCCGGGGTGGCCGAATGGTGGAGCGTTGGACTTCTAATGCTTGGGTCGTGAGTTCGTATCCCGGCTGGGGCCAAATATTTGTGCTGGCTTTTTCATCGTTGCCCCGTCCTTGATAGCACCCGTATGTGGTGGAAAAGGACGTTAAACTCCCAAACACCCACCCGCCCTCTTGATCTGCGGGATGATACGTAGTGTACGATTGTATTTGACCATCGTAGTTAGTTGATCAGAAAAAAAACAAGCATAGTATGCGCACAATCATGACAAGTAATCGTGATATGAACAAAGAACGAAGAATACATGTAACTGTTGTTTTCATCTTTATTGGTGCAATTTATGAAAATATTACTTTGTCAACTAAATCTATAATCAATTGTAAAAATGTGCCTGAAAAGCGAATGATTTTCTGCACATAAGTCTCTTTTACACACACTGATGCAGTTTATTACAGGATGAGGATTTAACATAATGTTTTCTAAATCATTCTCTTATACAGGTGTGTGTGTGTGTGTGTGTGTGTGTGTGTGTGTGTGTGTGTGTGTGTGGTGTGTGAGAGAGAGGAGAGAGAGAGAGAGAGAGAGAGAGCGCACAGCAGAACATTCACTTATTTGACGTTTATAAGATTAAAATAATCGTTTTGTAACGGGCGACGCTTACTAGAGTATGCAATAAAATATATAAGTACGATACGTGTGTGTGTGTGTGTGTGTGTGTGTGTGTGTGTGTGTGTGTGTGTGTGTGTGTGTGTGTGTGTGTGTGTGTGCTTCAATTTAAAAGTGTTGGTTACATCATGTATTTACAGTTTTCCACAGTGTTGCGCATCCGATTATTTTGCATGAACAAACGTGCTTATTTAGAGCGAAGGAAAAATAAGGAAGTATACGAAGTTATCAAACAGTGGTTAACCAATTGAAACTAATGAGATAGCTCTTAAAAATGAATTAAGCCGAGACAGTCAGCACACAACGCAGACAACAAAAATGGAATAAAAATCTACTCCAAGCTCAACGTTACGATATCTAATTAAAACAGTATTTGTTTCCAGCGAATCAATCTTAAAGTCCGTTTGACAGCTGATACGAGTTAGTGCGTCATGGATCCTTACACACACACAGGCTGCTGGGCTAATCATGGAAACAAATCCTGGGCCCGCACGTAAAAGTCGAGGTTAGGGATTTTAGACCAGGGTTAGAGTCTAACCTCGAACTAAACTGGCTCTAGGGTTAAATTATCTGATGTTTTTTTGTTTAACCAAGAAGAGGGTCCATTCCGCCATGGTGCCTACGCCGTTAGAGAAGGATTTTTTTTCTACCTTTCTTCGCTTCCTTTTTTAAATTTAATTTTGTTTTGGGGTTTCGTTTGTCCTAGTCTGGGTTAGGCCCGTAGCCGTGGGTTAAATTAACCTCGAGTTTTACATGCGGGCCCTGGGGTCAGTATGGCCGCCTTGTGAGTAGCCAACTTCAACTGCTGATATCTCTGTCAATTTCAGTAGTACAGCTTTCATTCTTATATTGAATTAAACTGCATAACCAGCAGATTGCAATGTTTTACATATCTCAAAATGGATAATTTTCGACTTATGGTCCCTTTTGTGAGAACGGGTCACAATTCGCTGGGTACTAGTCAAAAGGGCACCGGGTTATATGGACTGACCGCTCTTCCTCTCAACTTTGAAACAATTACAGCTAAACAGCTGTCGCACTCAAAACTGTTCTGTTTTGGCATCTGGAATCCCAAAGTTCGAATTTTTCCTGCAAATGGTTAACTCAAAAACGATATCTTGACACTTTAAATAGCCACGTTTTCCGATGCTGTGTCACAACTTTCTGTCCTCCGCAAACGGACTGCAGCATGTGCACATAAAATAAAATCATTAAAACCAGCCACTTTTACAACAGACTTCAATAAAATCACATAACATAAAAGAACCCACATGCAATACGTTCTTTTCACAACACATCCGTTGAAAACGTAACTTAGCTCTACCTTAAGACGGCGGATATATGATGGACTTCTAAAAATGAAATTCATCTGCAGGCAAAAAATGACAAATTTACGATTATTCGCACCACACAATCTATTGTTACTGAACAGCATTCAAATAGCCGAAAAGGACAAGCAGTCACCATAACAAAACCCTAAACATATACATACCTTATGAAAAGCAAAAATTCAAATGTAACGAAAATAAAGTATAATCTACACACCTGCAGATCGCATACAAGTCACATTTACAAGTTACGTAACAAACTTACAGAGCTCTAAAACAGACTTTGGACAGACTACTGACCGAATACTGGGGTAGTGGGGACCGATTTTTTTGGGGGGGTGCTGCCCCAACTCTTTGCCAGTTCCAGTGGTGTTCCTCCCAGGTAATGGGTGGAATCCACGGAAGCTGGGGCATTTTTTATTATGATGATGATGGAGATGCGGATGATGGTAAGAGGGGGGTGGGGTGGGGGGGGGGGGGGGGGGGGGGGTGGGGGGTGGGGGGGGGGGGGGGGGGGGGGGGGGGGGGGGGGGGGGAGGTGGGGTAGGGGGGAGGGGGGGGGGGGGGGGGGGGGGGTGGGGGGGGCCGAATTTTGGGGAGAAAAAAAAAACAGTGGGAGTTTCTTATCCTGAAGCATTTATAGCCTTTAACTATATAGCTAAACGACATCAGAATTGTTGAGAAACATAATCCTGTCTATTCGGATTCAAAACGATAATAACATTTCAAAAATATGCTAAAGCGTATGCTTAAGCCTATACCCACCCTGCCTACCCATACCGTCATTATTTTCAGGGTGTCTTAGACATCATACCGCTTCATAATCCCGTACTGTACGTTGCGCATCATGCAATAATAAAACTACCAAGTAATCATGTTCATTACGCAGTACAGTTTTAGGCCAGGCGTTGTTCCACATTGGGAAACCAATAGCGTCCAATGTGGCAGCGGGGGGGGGGGGGGGGCGGGCACTAGCAGCCCAACAGACTGTATCACTGAAAGGTGTTACTAAAGGGAGCTAATTTTTTTTTTCTACTCAGAACTTTCTTCATACTTAGTCTGAGATCCTCTTTGTGAAAAACATTGTTCACAATGTTGTAACGACTTTGTTTACTAAAAATCACCGAAAAAACTTGAAAATTTTCCTGGAGTACTTTGCCAAAAAAAAAAAAAAAAAAATACTGGAAAAAGATTGTACATCCTTTAATGAACTGTCCATTACAAAAAACACACAGTCAACACAATTTTGTACGATGCATATCGGTGATTAAAAAAAAGTCTTCAAATACTTTAGGGACAAAGTGCTATATACAAAGATTCAAACATTCAAGATTCAAAGACTGATTCATTTCTCCCATTTGGGGATATAGAAGAATATCAATATACAATGGACCTTAGTGAACATGATAAAATGTACAGAAATCAGGAAAAAAACAACCAACCAAACAAACAAACAAAAAACAAACAAGATGGCCACTGACCAGCCCAATATGTTGTTTCCATTTAATCACCTGCTGTCGTCACGGTCGTTCTTTTGTAATGCCATGTATACGGGAGGACACACACACACACACACACACACACACACACACACACACACTCTCTCTCTCTCTCTCTCTCTCAATGGAAACAACTGACCGGGCTTGTCAGACCAATCTTGGTTTTGGAAGAGAGACGTCAAGTTGTTTTCTTTGAAATCTATGACGTTTTCCTCATTGGGATGACGCATAATACATTTGACGTAATAACTTTGACTCGGATACAATTCTTGCAATGAAAGCAGCCCCATGAAAATTGAAGTGTTGCTGCTGCGCAGTGTAAAGATCGAATTTATACCGGCTCAATGTGTTTAACAGACAAGGTCTGCGCGGCGAACGTTTTTTTCACTATGTGTTATGTCTGCTGCGCGCGCGCGCACACAGACACACACAGACATACGCGCGCGCGCACGCACGCACGCAACGCACGCAGACTTGCGCGAGCCGCGTTTGTGCATGTGCTCCATTGAGACCTATGTGGTGTTCTCTCACTCTACTATGCTATTGAGTGAGAGTCAGTGGGAAAAACAAAGCTCACTACATCAATGAAACTCCCGCTTTCCCCGTCTACAAATAGAGAACTTCCGAAAAGTGACGACACACCCCCACGGTCAATCAAACATGACGTCGGCAAACTGACGCTGATACAGTTTTGCGTCAGTGCGCGTGTGCCTTTTCTGCGATGTTTGTGAGGCGTGTGGCTTGTGTAAAGGAAATGTGCTTCGAGTACAAAATTTTCGAGTCAACTGACGACAACGGCTGCAGTGAATTTTTCTAATTTTTTTTGTATATTTTTATGGCACCCCAGGCTCATTATCTATGTATAGTAGGAGCGATTTTGAGATCTAAGAGTGTGTTCACCAGCACTTTCATCAGGTACGGTTTACGCCAAAAGTATAAAAGCGACAACATCCAAATTCACTCAGTTGAAAGTCCGTATTCATGCTATCTATGTCCCAAAAATGGAGTGGTTTAGGTAAATATTACGCCTTTAAACGCCAGAAAGCCACTTCTCGCAAATCATGTGTGCAATTGTACCTGGATCGGGCCTTCTATTCAACAATCTTGATTCATTTAGAAACCCCAAATTTGAAATCGATCGGTTTAGTATTTTCGGAGAAATAGGCATCTGAACTGGTTCACATGCAATGTCACTCAGGCTCGGTTTACATGAAACTATAACAGCGACCATTTTCTAGTAGTGAGTCAATTCAGAGTCCGTATTCAAGCTATCTACTGCCAAAAAATTGAGTGATATAAATAAATATTACGCCTGTACACGAAAGACAACCAACTTGTCTCAAAAGGGCGATAACTCCCAAATCACTTAAGCAATCATCACACGCTTTAATCGTCTAATGTAACATTTTGATAAATTTGGATACCCCAAATTTGAAGCCATTCGGTTAAGTATCTTCGAAGAACGGCCCGGACACAATTCACACACGCACACACGCACACACACACGCACACACATCCGCACAGACGGCACTCACTGAGGAGGAGAAGTGCGTTCGGAACACCATACGCGTCAGCATCGATGACGCAAGTTTTTCTTACGTCATTGTCAAGTTACACTTGCATAATCGTCTCTGCGGAGATCGGCAGTGACGTGCGTTTGTACCACAGATGCTTGCCTATGAACGTGGAAATTTTAGCCCGTCCTATTATGTTGTTTCCATTACTATGGAAACAACATAAAAACTGCCGGTTCTGCCAATGGCGCACTAAACTCGTCTGATCTTAACACGGTGTTGGCGCTTTATGTTTGTGTTGTACATAGATATGCAATGACCGTCAGTCTTCCCAACCAGCTACGTTTGTAGAGTGTTTACGTGCAGAGTATCTTGCGGTTTATTCCTCTGTAAAATTTGCATTTAATGAATTTCGCAGACTTCGTGTAAAACGATCGACAGCAACGCACAATCGTCGAACTCTGACACCAATGAACCGTCGACCTCCTACAGCGAATCAGGTTTGTAGCAGGACACTAAAAACTTAATGATTAAAACAGAAACAAAAAGTTCTGAATCAGGAAACGTTTGAAAAAAAAAGGTAACACATATGGACTGCGAATGCGACATTTATTAGCAGTGTTTGAAAGGAAAATGTATCTAGCTGAAGGATGATTTGTTTAGTTTGTACAGACGTCATTTCACATTCTTCCGTCATGTTCATTAAATCGAAATTTATTAGGTAAACAGGTATAACCCTGAATTCTTTAGAATTTTAATTCTGGGAAGGAGGATTAGGAAGTCTCCCTCACCCCTCCCCCACGCCACCCCCTCCCACCCTCCTGTGTTCCCTGTATTTATGTATCATGCATTCTTTGAAGTATAAATCCTATGTCTTATGATTTACACTGATATTGCGTAATGTGAATGTAGTGCGTTTGTCTATAGTTTCGATTTCCACAAAGCAGTCAATGTTCCGAACACCGAAGGGAATCGCGGCCTTCATGTGTAGGCTGTGTGGGCATGACACATTTTTTTTCATGTGCATTTCTGTATGTTGCACTCTTGATTTCACTCACCAGACATGGGCTCCGGTAACATCCAGGACCCCGAAGGGGAGCCTCTTCTCGGAAAAAAAGGAATTGCGGTGAAAAGGAAAAGCTACTCGGGGGATAGCGCGTCTGATGAGCAGCTACGCTGCTGATCAGCCGTCACGCTATCATGCTGAAGCGTGAATTCGACCCCAGGTACAACTGTGATAATAGACGACTCCGCTTCTGTCAGTTAAAAGGGGTGAGTCACAAGAATTCAGCCAATCGAATACCGTGGCATAATGAGCACTGCAGCACCTGTAGTGTAATATGACTGAAACATGGAAAGAAAGTAGTAACTCCATTAACATCATTTGAGGAAAAAGACAATCAGGTCGGCAGCTTTCATCTTGAAATCATCCCGTTTTCCACAAAATGACGTTATAGACCTACTGTGTTTTGCCAATACACGGCAGAGTAAAGGGACGGAGCTCTGGGCTCAGGGCTTGCCGAGTAAAATCGTCTGTTACGTTTCCCATTACTGAGAAGCTAGGTTACGTCAGGTACACATATCCAGTCAAGTTCATAGTAATGAACTTTATGCCGTGGTAAGAAATGTGTTGGTACATGTACACTTGGTACACTTTACACGAAAACTTTATTAGAGGCGGGAGGCAATACTTTAAACAACAGTAGCAAGTGTCCGCAATTTAAGAGTTACAAGTCGGGACTTATACCTCAGTTATACCGATATTTGTCTTATTTCTCTTAAAAATGCTTGGTGGGAAGACGAAATGACCCACCCAGACTTTGCACAAGGAGCGAAACATAGAGCTTACATGATTAGTTCGAGTGGTTTACGGCGAAAGACTCCGGCGAGGTAGCTACGCAAACAATCGAACCATCGAGGGTTTAGTTAAACCACCAGAACTAATCATGTAAGCTGTTGATACCACGAGCATTTTCTTTGCTCTTGGAAAATCCAATCTAGTGATCCAAGCGCTCATTTTTGACAGACGTTTTTACATAGACCATTTCCACCGACACCGAGAAAAAAAAGTTGTTCTTTTCAAAACCACTGTGTGCTGTTTTGTTTTACGAGTTTGACGAACAACATTAAATGTGAAGATGACACTGTTGCAACAGATTGCCATCACAGTAAATTCAACAATGAAAGAATAATTTCAAAGTTTACTATCTGCGTGGCCAGATTCTTGCGCTAAATTCATGTTTCGGTGTAGAAGTGGTTGCTAGCGTAAGCCTCCGTAGCTAAAGGGGGCAAAAAGTGTACGCGTGGGCAGATTCAAACACATTGACATGTATTGCGGCGAAGTGTCGGTCATGAAAGCGTCAAGTTTCGTTCGGTACACATCGTGAAGGCCATATCTTCCAATGTTCTTCACGGTAGGCAGAAAAACAGTAGTTCATCTGCTCGTGTGTTGCCTTGTAAAATTGTGTTGTGCTTTACGTCCGCTAGGTTCAGTCTCGTGTGTTGTGCGTGTGCTCGACTCGTCTCCTTGGCGGCGTTTTGTGGCGATGTTGGTGGCTACATGTGACTCTCCACCACGAAATGAGTCGTAACACGAACGAACAGCAGAAGAAGACTCATTTCGTGGTAGAGGGTCACATATGTCTTGTTTACACGTTTCCAGGTAGAGTCTGGTGTATTGTTTTGCTGTTCTTTGCGTTGTCTTTCCAAATGCAGTCAGCGTCACCTCATTTTTCATCCATCTTCTGCGTTTATAGCAGAAGGTGAGAAATCTCCATTTCAAGGCCGCTGACCGATGACGTAACTGGAGTGTGTTTTAGTGAACTCGTAAGCCACTGAGTGGGTTATGGAAAGCCATAACTCACACTTTCGCTCTCTGTTTCCTTACGATTTTCGGACGTAAAGCACTCATAGTTAACTCACTGAAAGTTTGCACTGGCGAGTGGTGTAAATGTCAGTAATCGACGACAAACTGCACTTTATTCAGGAATGCCGCGTATATCAAGTTGCATGACAATATTTGTACCGTCATTTTCATGTCACTGGTAATTCAAAGAAAGCAACATCAAATCTTCCCAAATTCATTAACAAACAGTCAATCGTATAATTTTTCGGGCAGATATATATATATATATATATATATATATCAATTTGAAAGTAGGGGAAGTAAGTGAAGCTGAGAGCGCTCCCTAGATCTAGGAGATGTGTGCTTTGTATGCCAGTGGACAAGTCCGCCCTATATTGACTACAAGCCACATTGGAGGGGGGGGGGGGGCCCTACCATCCTACCGCTGAAACGTCTAACAGATCTAAGGGTATCTCACCACTCATAGGGCCCCCATTCCCCTCCCACCGAGAGGAAAATGGTCGGTACAACCAAGGCCATATGTATTGGTGATTTTAGCCGCTCACGACCATGGTTTCGGGTCAATGGGACCCTCATCAGGTGAGCATGCGGCGATACCACGAGGGCTGCAGCGTCCAACCAGTACCAAAAGGCTGCCCCAGAATAATCTGGTGCGTCTCCAGTACTAGCAGACGTCGCTACCCTAAAGCTCTGCAAGAGGTTTCAGCGGTAAAAGACTAAATAATTTAGAAGGAGCAACTGCCTGGGTGTAATGTCATGTAATTACATTTAATATAGAATAGGAACAAAGGCGTCGCTAAAGCCGAAAACATGCGCTCAATCAGGTCAATTTGAAAGTAGGGGAAGTAAGTAAAGCTGAGAGCGCTTCCTAGATCTAGAGATATATATAGGATACTTAAATTATATATATATATATATTGTCATGTGATGCACATGTTGACATGTGCACTTACCGCCATATCTTGACTTGAAAGTGACGTGCCTTTTTTATGTTGTTTCCATAGTAATGGAAACAACATAATAGGACGGGCTAAAATTTCCACGTTCATAGGCAAGCATCTGTGGTACAAACGCACGTCACTGCCGATCTCCCGCAGAGACGATTATGCAAGTGTAACTCTGACAATGACGTAAGAAAACTTGCGTCATCGATGCTGACGCGTATGGTGTTCCGAACGCACTTCTCCTCCTCAGTGAGTGCCGTCTGTGCGGATGTGTGTGCGTGTGTGTGTGCGTGTGTGCGTGTGTGCGTGTGTGAATTGTGTCCGGGCCCGTTTCTTCGAAGATACTTAACCGAATGGCTTCAAATTTGGGGTATCCAAATTTATCAAAATGTTACATTAGACGATTAAAGCGTGTGATGATTGCTTAAGTGATTTGGGAGTTATCGCCCTTTTGAGACAAGTTGGTTGTCTTTCGTGTACAGGCGTAATATTTATTTAAATCACTCAATTTTTTGGCAGTAGATAGCTTGAATACGGACTCTGAACAGAGTCACTACTAGAAAATGGTCGCTCTTATAGTTTTCATGTAAACCGAGCCTGAATTGACATTGCATGTGAACCCAGTTCAGATGCCTATTTCTCCAAAAATACTGAACCGATCGATTTCAAGTTTGGGGTTTCTAAATGAATCAAGATTGTTGAATAGAAGGCCCGATCCAGATACGATTGCACACATGATTTGCGAGTTATCGCCCTTTTCAGAAAAATTGGCTTTCTGGCGTTTAAAGGCGTAATATTTACCTAAACCACTCCATTTTTTGGACATAGATAGCATGAATACGGACTCTCAACTAAGTGAATTTTGGAGGTTGTCGCTTTTATACTTTTGGCGTAAGCCCTACCTGATGAAAGTGCTGGTGAACACACTTTAGATCTCAAAATCGCTCCTACTATACATAGATAATGAGCCTGGGGTGCCATAAAAAATATACAAAAAAATCAGAAAAATTCACTGCAGCCGTTATCGTCAGTTGACGTCGAAAATTTGTACTCACAGCACATTTCCTCTGCAAGCCACACGCCTCACAAACATCGAAGAAGAGACGCACGCGCACTGACGTAAAGTAAGTGCGTCATGTTTGATTGACGTGATGCTGTTTTTTCTTGGGGGTGTCTCGCCACTTTCTTTCGGAATTCCTCTGTTTGGAGACGTGGTGTTGTATTTTACTTATGCTATGTCGCCATCATCGTGCACTCGCAGAGATGATACGGGATACAACAGACTACAACTCCAATACTTTATGAACAGAATATGCGCGGAGAACAAATTCATGAAAGAAGAAGAATCCAGAACGCTGTGCAGGGCTGCTTACGAACTGAACAGGTAAGATCTAGAACATTCCTCAACTTACTGGAAGGCTCGAAATCTCTCCAAGGTGACGTAATCTACTGACGTTACTGCACCAGCATGTTCTGGGATGGTCTAGAAATTATTTGCATCGAAATGCAGTATCTTTTCGCAAGAGTCTCTACAACTTGACATGTGGAAAGCGGGAATTTCAGTGGTTTCGTTTTTTGCCACTGACTCACACTCAGAAGCATAATGCAAAGATCTTGGAAACATAAAGATAGTTCACTTACCTCCCTTTGAGGGACAACGCGTAAGAGTTGTAGCGCGCATCCCGCAGATCTACGCAGTTGTTTGACCCAACCCTACACTAGCCGCCGTAAAACATTTTAAGAAAATAAACAAAAACGAAGATGTCAGCGACTGACAGGTGGTCTCCCCCCATATATTTCGCATGTGTTTTAGGCCTATGGAAAACATAAGTACTCTCAAAGTTCCGGAGGACGAACGAAAGATCTAGTTTGGCTTTCACTGCTGTACGTAGGCTACGCAGTGCATTTCGTTCGATGTGTTCAAGTAAAACTAGTACGGAACACAGAAAGATCGAATGTGCGAGAGATCCAAAGATGGACGCATCCGCTGAATATTTCCTGCTAACTCAGCATTAATCATATCTGCGACCGACGATCCAGCAGATTCTATGTTGTGATATGGTTTTACAATGGTTAGAATGAAGTTCAGCCGGATGATTTTGTTCTGTGTGTGTGTTCTGAATTTAGATGCAGGTAGACGCTAGCACAATTTAAGTCACCGTGATTTGTAAAGTTGTCAGGGAAAAAACTTACGCTGTATCTGCGTCAGCCGCGTGTGTTTACTGTTAGTTTTACACTGCATGCACACGTACCACTTGAGGTCTTTTTTTTTTTTTTGACAAGAAAGCGAAAAAAAAAATGTTTGTTTTTCAACAAGAATACCAAAAGAAGTATTTCCCCGTTTATATTTGTCTGTTATTTGAACAATTCGGCGCAGAACACAATTGCATGCTTTTGTGATCGCTTTCCACTTTCCGCCATGCTGTCACTATAGGGGCCAGATCTAGGATGCGCGCTAATGCGGGCAGACAACTCTTCGCGTTTGTCCCGCTATATGTCTCTCTTACGAGGGCAGGAGTGACGCGTCTTTCTGATTCCAAGGTCTTTGCATAATGTGTGTGTGTGTGTGTGTGTGTGTGTGTGTGTGTGTGTGTAGGGGGAGGGGGGGTGCGTGCGTCCGCGGGCAAGCGCGCGTCTAAGGCGAGAGAGAGAGAGAGAGGGTCTCTTCTCCGATACCAGTAAGCAATCGTCTGTCAGTCAGGTCTGCGGGAAGTAACGCTGTCAAAGGGGAACGACTTTATTACAAGAATTCATTCACCCATGTAGAACCTCGCATACGCCAACAAGTTGTGACGTCAACCAGCTAGGCGAGCTCACACGACCTCATGTGTTTGGGTTTTTGCAAGTGCATAGAGGCACGATAAGGGTTTTCAGTACTTTCTTTATGTCAGCATGCTTGATGTCAGAGAGCTTGCGTTCCGGCGTGTGCGCGCGGGCTGCATACATGACACAACGACTACGACTGTGACTACAGCAGGTCATTGAATGGAAACAACATATTGGGCTGGTGGCCATCTTGTTTCTTAATGAAAAGGCAGCAACATGATACGGTTTTTTTTGGGGGGGGGGGGGGGGGGGGGGGGGCTGCCCCGACCCTTTACCAACACCACCATGATATAACTTTCATTCCTAACTACTTCTTCCGGCCCCGGAAGTTCCAGCAGCCCTACCTCGACCTGTGCAACGACCACTGCAGTGCATAGTTTCTTTCATATATTTTCCTATTTATTTTATCGCTCATGTCCACTATTAAACCCTTCAAACGTCAGCGTGCTAGAACGAGAACCTCCCGGGAATGCACAGCTGCATTCTTACCAGATTTCAGTCTCTCTCAGACATGCTGCATGCCAAACTCGTACAAACAGTCCCAAAGTGAGTATCTGCTTTTACCTGGACAGCGTTTGGAACAGCTACGGAGCTGAAAGCATCTCTTGCGTTTTCATCAAATGGCGTTTTGTCCCCTGATTGTCAGCCGCGTTCGCAAAAATGTTGTTTGAATCTCTAACCTGATCAGTATGCGTCGTACATACTTAATTAACTTACATACTTAAAACCGATATTGCTTGGTAAGGACAGCCTATAAACCGATGCACTGTTTGGACAACTCTTTTTCGAATTTTTTGGGGTTTATTTTTGCTTTGGCTATCTTGGGACTTAGGATCTAATTAAATGAACACATTTATGGCAATTTCGTCACAAAAATCACCGGACGGATTTTCCCATCAGTTATCTCTAATGGGTCAAGGCCAGAAATAACCATGAGAGGTTAAATATCATGTGGACGAATAAAATTTTACGTTTGGTCCCATCGGTTTGAGCCATGCCGGTGTTACTTTTGGTCTTACCTCTTCAATTCCTCTTCGGCTGCCGGAGTCTTTTTTTCTACGCCGCCACTCTGCAAGCTCCTCCCTTTCCGTTTTGCACAACTTTGTGACAGACGCGATATGGAGTATGGTACCACCTCGGTGCCACAACATTGCCACAAACTGGAAGGTGAGTATGACACCAAAAACTAACATGAAGGCCAAGGAGATTGGCTGGATATCCTCACCACGCGTAAACCCGGCGTTGCACGGCAGCTGTTCGGGGTAACAAAGAATATTCCCAGTTCAGTAAAAAAAATGAAGGATATGTTTGGTTTCACAGCGGTTGATCATGAAAAAAAAAACTACTAGGAACATCAAGATCAGTGGTGATTAACCAGTTAACCAATATTTTCTTTTTTGGGGGGTAAGTAACCGGGTAAGGCATTCTCCTGTGTTATGTCGTGTCGGTCGTCAGTATGGAACACTGACAAAACAAACTACATGTGACACAAGAGATTCAGTATTTTATTCCTGTTTTGTTTTTCTCTCTGGTGGCAGATACGAGCATAACTTTATGTGTGATAAAATAAAATTTAAGTGTGATAGCCATTCACGGTTGAGAATTTATTCGATGGCAAACATCTGAACACATTCTGGTGCCCTTCTAGTTTGTTTACTCAGCTGTTGATTCAGTTATTGATGTAGTACTCACATTAATGACCATATCATGTGCAGTTTCTGCAATGTACGCCAGCGTGAAAAGGGCGCTGACAACGATCCCATTCAAGACGAAAGAGAACACGCAGACTCCGTTTCGCAGTTTAATTAACTTGGCTTCTGTTGCCTTCTGGTCGTCTACGTCGTTTTTCAGTGGCGTCAGGTACTTCTGGATGAAGTCTTTCCAGAATTTTAGTTCTTTTTTGTCATCAAGGTCTTCCCCGACTAATTCCAGCTTGTCTGCCCGGGTAAGCCTGAGATCCAGTGTTTTCAGATCTGTCGGATTATAGCATTAAAAAAAAAAGAGACTAAAACAGCAAATTTCTTAGATTTTTGCGCGAGAGTTGATGCACCCAAAGTGACCAGCACACTGCATGGCTGTACTCATCAGAGCGAGGAGCAAGCAAGCTGTATTCGTCTTGTGTTTCAAATTGGAAGCCATAGATTTGTGATGGGCTCCCCCGAAAGAAGGACAAAGAGTGATTTTGGGTACGTGGTGTTACTGATATCAACGGAAAGTGCAGAAACCAAGCTTTATGTTGTTTCTGTAGCATTGAATATACCTGAGATATGTATGTTGAAATAATGTTGCTGGAAGGCTACCATTTCTTTAAAATGTCTGGTAAAGGTGAGGCATGGGAAGCATGCCAGGATGGCGTGCTTGTAGTAAATACTCTTTTCCACCTATCTATGTTAGATCCAGATTTGAAACGTTCACAGAAGTTGTATTACAGTTGTTTATAGACCTGAAAACAGAAATATCTCAAACCCTCTAAATCCCCCCCCCCCTTCCAATCTGCTATATATTTTCTCAGAGGTGCTTTGTGTGGGACCCCACCCATCACATCTCCTTGTCTTGCCTTACCTAACTGCCCTATCGTAGAATTTTTATGTGCTAAAAGCAGCACAGCCTACTGGTTTATCCTAGAGACGATGCAGAGGCACCAACAAAAAGAATGCATGGCAGGTTGCTAGGCGTTATGTCGTAGAGGGAGGAAAGAAGACGTGGTGAAGTGCCATAATTTTGATTTTCTCTCAAAGCAGCGAAACATTTTCCAAAAAGTGCAAACCAAAAACTGTATTTTCTCTTTGGCACCAGAAATGCCGTTGACTCTTTCTGCGGATGACAGGTTTGTCAGTGACGGTGATTAACTAAATCGAAAGCGCGGGCATGTCACATATGAAACGACTGCAAGTGTGTTGTTATCGCACTGGCAGTAATCATAACATACCAGTTTCATTACAGCTTGAGTCAGCATCGGTAGCCTCATCAGGAAACTGCATTCCCTTTTCCACGGCGTCGATACTTCCAGTACGCTCCGTTGTCCTTGTCTGTCCTCCGTGAATTTCTATTCCACAACAGATCCACCTGCACGGAGCGTTAGAAATGAGAGAAAGTTCGCTCAGAGCCACCATCGCAACATATTTTACGACATATTCTGCAATCCTTCAACGTGGAAAATTTCTTTTGTGTTAAACTTATAGCTATTCGCGATGAGAAAAAAAGGTTCTTATTCTTGTAGATCATTTCACAAGAAGACGTCGATGCCAACCTCGAGCAGCCTTTACAATTTTTCATGATGCTGTGTTCATGGCGTGAGCCCTATGAGGACTATGTGTCAAAAGCCTATTAAAACTTTTCTATGAATCTGTCACAGTGTAAGAGTTTATGATATATATATATATATATATATATATATATATATATATATATATATATATATATATATAGTGTGAAAGAGGACGCCTTCTGCGTCCCTGGAGCCTTCGCAAAATGGTCATCACAGTATGCTGTATCTTGCTGGTGACGATATATTGTAGTTGTTCCCTTATTACAAAGATTGCTGTTCTGTAACTGCAGGATTGTGTCTGTAGTAATATTTTTTTTTGAGTTAATTAATTTAAGGATAAGCCAAGGCCTCATACTCATGCACGAAACTGTGCTGGGAAACGTCTGCACTAGAGTTTGATTATTTTCAGAAGCTGATATTTTATTGGACATGTTATATGAGCGGCAACGTGTACCTGGTCACCTCGCTGTTTTTGATAGTAGCAAGGGCAGAACGGAACCCCTGAAGCAGCTGTTTTGGTCCTCTCTCTTCGTTTGTCTCCTGCCTCTGTTGGCCCTGTGTTTCCCGCGTGCCCCAGGAGACACGATGCAGGTTGGCTAGAGAGTAGATGGCGAGGAGAATGGTCATGGACGGAGTAAGCAGGAAGAACGCGAGGCCATGGAAGACGCAGCTGAACTCCTTGCCAGAAGAAACAGTTTGTAAATTTCAAACACAGCAAACCATAGTACACAGTAATTCAGAAATTCATTGGAAGCTCCCGCAGACATAATGTTGAACACCGTGATGCTGAGACTTCCTATGTTGGTTGTATATTATTATTTCCCTTCTGACTTACGAGCAAAACACGTTGTAGAACAAACAGAACAAACTGACTACACGAGAAGGTTTTGGCATGCATATTTGTCATCTGCTGTTTTGCAAGCTGTCGCCTTCAGACATGTCGATAAGCATCTCCACACACATATCACACTCAAGAGCAGAAAATCGTCCGTTAGGCTTCTAATGTTCGGGTCGTGAGTTCGATCCCGGCTGGGGCCAAAGATTGTGCTGGCGTTTTCATCGTTGCCCCGTCTTTGATATCACCCTATGTGGTGGAAAAGGACGTTAAAGCCCTGAACACCCACCCACCCAGCCGTCCATTGGGCGTGTATTCAACTGGCCGTAATTGCTGCCTTTTTGTTTCGGTATTTTTTGTCAGTGTAGGACATTAGCAGACTTTGGGTATACACGATGACAAGATTCATTTGCTTTAAAGCCCAACTGTCACGGTCCAAAAAGTTCAAAATACGCCAAAAACGACCATCTCATCAGATTTAGCAGTTTCTCAGTTTTCAGAAAATACCTTTGTTTACGGGCAGCGCGTGCCGTTATTTTTTAAAATTATTTTTAGTTGCAAGGTGCTCCTCGCTTCAGTCCCTTGGCTTTTAGTAGAAACAAAGCATCCCATCCTGGGGATTCCTTTATCCCATCCGGGGATTTTAGGTAATATCATCATTAGGTAATTTATGTTCTTCCATCCAGGCTCTTTGGTCTCGAGGGAATCCCTTTCGCGCCCTTGTCTGTGACTGTGGTCAGCATGCGCTGCCGTGTTGTACATGCGATTTTGGATGTAAAACTGACACAAACCAAGGCAAATGACTCAGAAAGTTTCTGAATATCCCAGAACCTAAGTATTTTTTGACCGTGAGAGTTGGGCTTTAACGTGTGTTAAAACATTTTACTTAAAATAACAAACAAACAACGGAAATAATCTTTAGCTGACAAAAACTTACCCTCGGGTGCAAAATGGCACTCAGTAGAAAGACGCCAACGAGTAAGCAGATAAAGATAGATGTAACAGAGCAGATGCCGAAGTCGAATCCCTTACGTATCATTCCCACGAGCACCAACATCATCAGTAAAATGTAGGCCACCGAGAGGATTTGGGCCCAGAGTAACTGCACAATCACAATATGCCAACTGCAGGAATCTGTTTCTGCCCTTTCTGCATGCACTTGCAACTAATGTTTGCAGGGATATGAATCTGAATTTTTTTCCCAGAACTTATAGCTCAAAGCATCTCTCGTCTTGTTTTACTACATTATATTAATAATTTCTAACATTTAGACTAGTTTGATGTAACAACGACCAGATTCAAAATCTCTCTCTCTCTCTCACACACACACACACATACACACACACACACACACACACACACACACACACACACACACACACACACACACACACACACACACACACACACACACACTTTGGAATACATATTTTTTTTTAATTGCGTTTTCATATCATACCTGAGTGTTCGGCTTGCACTTGAAACAGATGACGACAAAGATGGCGACAGGGACGAGGTTGATCACGAGACTTCCGGTGAGAGTGACGGCTTTGTAAGCAGCAGAAAACGCTCCCACGATCAGCATGAAGATGGTGCCGGGAGTAATCAGCGTTGAGACCAAAAGCATCCACTATGACCGAACAACACAAATGCGGTCTATTCTTGGTATCACTTATCATTTTTGAATTGATCTTTTTCACCATCTGCATCTCCAACTGTATCTGAAGTGAGTTTCTCATAATTTGTCTAAACTTTTCACGGTTGTAAAAAATGTTATGCATAGTCAATGTCATTCACTAGGCCTTACCACCGTCTGCCACCTTGCAAAGTTCAAAGCCTGCTTTGTTTCTAGTTCACTGTGAAACTCTAACACGGATACACAACACGGATACACAAACATAATTACTTGCATACACGAACACTTAAGACTCGACCGAAATAAGGTCAGTACAGAAGTGAGCCAATAACCTGATAGACGATGTAGGGAAAGGAAATGTTCTGGTTCCGCTGCCTGACGTCCTCCTGGTTCCCCAGCAAGTCAATGATGTTGGCCATTGTCGACGGGTTCCAGCGCCTCCTCTGATTGAACAGCTCGTAGAACCCCTCTGGCGCATGGGTGTACGAGTCAGAAGCGGCGCAGTACTCAACACGGTAACCTTGTTTTAAGAGCAGCGTGCACAGCCACCGGTCCTCCCCTGGAGACAGATGTTTAACGTATACTGGATGTCTACATTAGGCGCGATTCAAAAGCAAGAAAACTACACAATATAGAACACTACTTTTTCCTCTTTCAAAGTTCATTCAATGGACACCACGGGAACTGCAAACAAAAGGACCGTTCAATTTTGGGGGGTTACTCTGTGGAGTTCAAAGGTGTGATTTTGGAGTTTGCAGTGAACATCATAATAAACTCCAACCAACTTTCGTGCGATCACAGCAGTCAATTCAAACCGCACATGTCGAATACCTGTACCCGAGTGGATCTCGGTACAGAGCGATAAACGCATAACATATACCTTGGTCGTACTGGACAAAGTGGCGGGCTTCTGTCGATGGTGTTCTATACGTCTTAATCACGTTGTCCTCCATCAGAGCCGAGGCTCTGAACAGACTGAAGCATCCAGGACTGCACAAAACACAGCCGAAAACGTGCTCCGCTGTTTTGAACAACCAATGGCTAGCAGCGTACTCGAACTTCTGATACCATACCATTGGACCTAGATGAAACAGAGTTAAAACAGAGATGAAACAGAGATGAAACAGAGTTAAAACAGAGATGAAACAGAGTTAAAACAGAGATGAAACAGAGTTAAAACAGAGATGAAACAGAGATGAAACAGAGATGAAACAGAGATGAAACAGAGATGAAACAGAGATGAAACAGAGTTAAAACAGAGATGAAACAGAGTTAAAACAGAGATGAAACAGAGATGAAACAGAGATGAAACAGAGATGAAACAGAGTTAAAACAGAGATGAAATAGAGTTAAAACAGAGATGAAACAGAGATGAAACAGAGATGAAACAGAGTTAAAACAGAGATGAAACAGAGATGAAACAGAGATGAAACAGAGATAAAACAGAGATGAAACAGAGATGAAACAGAGGAGTTAAAACAGAGATGAAACAGAGATGAAACAGAGATGAAACAGAGATGAAACAGAGAGAGAGAGAGAGAGAGAGAGAGAGATGATGATGATGATGATGAAACTTTATTTAACAGTAGAAGTTTTGACAGAAAATCGACATTTGCAAACTTGCCGTTGCTAATACTACAGAGACTATCTACTAAGGAAAAAATTGGAGCAACATAAAAAAAAAAAAAAATTCAACACAGGGTGGGTGTGGGTGTTTGGGAGTTTAACGTCCATTTCCACCACATACGGATTCAACACAGAAAATTATGCACTAAACTACAAGAAACAAAACCATAGAGAAAATCATTCACACACACGTACGACCTTTGTAAACACAAATCATATAATACTGAAATGATGTAAAATAGAAAATCAAAATAACAGGTTGCCGCGTAACGTTCGTCAGGTACTCTTTGAGTGTACGCTTAAACATAGAAGTAGATATATTTTGTTTCAGGTGTGAAGGGATACAATTCCATTGTAATGCTCCAACGAAAGACTTGTTTTGAATAAGTCAATACGGGACAATGGTCAGCGCAGGGTGCCATTGAAATTTTTAAGCCTGGTGGGTTTTAGACAGGGACTTTAGCAGTGTTTACGTGGGTATTGCCTTTGTTTACAAAAATATCGACGGTATTTCCCTTGGCGGTACATCCTGGGCTACCGCACGGCACTCCACCAATCACTGTAGGAGAACTAAAATGAAATGAAAACAACGTATTCTTGTCTTATCTAAACAACAACACAACAAATTGAGGTGTGGGACGCACAAGCTAATGTCAACTGTATTATTGTCAAGAAACTTGAAGGCAGTCTCTGCAAAGATTTGCAATCAGTAGTGAAATCGTTTTGGAGGTGGATAGGCGGGTGTCAGGGGTGGGGGTGAGGCTGGCTGGGCGTCATTGTGATTTTGTTGTTCTTGCTATTTCGATCGGTAAACAGGAGATTGGCTTTCTAATGGTTTAGCAGTGGCGGGGGGTACAGTTTAGGTGTATGATGGTAAGCAGCACAGCCCGCGGAAACATAGAATCCTCGGAAACACACACACACACACACACACACACACACACACACACACACACACACACACACACACACACATGAAGCTCTGTTAACGCACCCGAGCCCACTGGATGAATCCTGCTACACGCCGCACCAACGTTCGGATCGAGCTTGAGTCTGTCGATCAGCAGGAGCAGCGCCTCTGGCTGGAAGTCCACATCACCGTCCAGGGCCAACAGGAACGTGTTCTGGGCCGTCTCCAGCTTCTGTGTGTCGCTCATTGTGCTGTCGGCCAGTCGGTATGCCAGCAAGTAGTGCATATACATCACCTGTACAACAACAGGAGCCGAAGTTGCCGAATGGTAGAGCGTTGGACTTTCAATGCTCGGGTCGTGAGTTCGAATCCCGGCTGGGGCCAAATATTTGTGCTGGCATTTTTCTCGTTGCCCCGTCTTTGATATCACCCTTATGCGGTGGAAAAGGACGTTAACCTCCCAAACACCCACCCACCGGTACAGCAGACGGTATACATTCACCACCGCCTCACCGCCACCTCCCCCTCGCACCTCGCACCCTCCTATTCCCCCTGTAGACTCAAATACTTACAGTTACAATGACACCTTGTATTTGAGCCATATGCCTCACAAAAACGCTACGCCCGACAGGATAAGACTATGGTTATTTGTGATATTGTTTCATATCTTTCTTGGCTAAACTATTATATTTGTGTACCTGGCTCCACCGTTTCTTGATTCTGATTTTGACCTTGTCCTTGAGATGAGCAACGAGCAGGTTTCCACCAGGCAACTCCCATGTGAGACGTCCGCCATACGGTGTCTTGGTAAGGCTTGGAGGAGAGACATGTCTGCAAAGGTACGATTGAATCATATACTGACGTCCAAAAGAAACGCGAAAAACAGTGTCTAGTTTCATTTATTGCATAATGAAAAAATCGTAACAAAATTCAAATTTCATTAATAATGTCCAATTTATTGTACAGCACAACACTGACGTATTGTCCTTAACACAGTGAGGTTGCGGTGACGATGCGCCATTTGCGCTTAACAGAACAATCAATCAATCAATCAATCAATCAATCAATCAATCAATCAATCAATCAATGCTTTATTAATCCCTTTCACGACACAGTTGTCAGCATAGCGGTCACCTCTTCTTCTCCATACCCGAACACGCCCGTCGGCATGATCAATGCAGAAACGGCTTTCATCGCTGAAAAGCACGTTCTGCCAGCAAACATTGTTCCAGTTGAGGTGGCCTTGCGCCCACTGCAGGCGTGCCTGTCTATGGCGCACGGTGAGGACGGGTCCCCTGGCTGGACGGCAGTTCCTCAGCCCCCTGGAGCGCAGTCGCCGGCTGGCCGTTTGCCTAGAAATGGGTGCCTGGTGTGTCCCTATAACAGTTCTGGTTGTTTCTGCACCTGTTCTGAAGGGATCTTGAGCATGGGTGCGGAAAATGTGGCGATCTTGCCTTGGCGTGGTCACTCGAGGTCTGCCGCTCCGCTGGGCATCAGCAGTAGCGCCAATTGTCACGAACCGATGCTGGAGACGATAAATGGTGGAAATGTGGCATTGGAAAGTCGCAGCCACGGCTTCTGGCGTGTCCCCAGCCTGCAGACGTCCAATGGCCCTCTCGCGTTGTGCAGAAGTGAGTCGGGCTTCACGTGGACTGCAAGTGCGCTGATGCGGTAAAATTCACAGAACGCTTCCCTCAAACATCGGTCTTGATATAGTGGGTGCCAAAAATAACGCAACTTGTGTTAATACCGGAAAAAATGAATTGAAAGATGGAAGATATTTTTCGCGTTTCTTTTGGACGTCAGTATAGTTTACCCAGCTACCCTAATCTAAAACAGCAAACCTTCATAACTGAGTAACTGCAGATTTGAAAGGCTAGTGCATTTGCGACATAATCTCTGTAAAGAAGGCATTGCTACCATTACAATAATACGGAGAATTCTGTTTTGAAACACTTGCGATTCCGACTATCCTGTCCGCTCGAAGCCTATCGTAAAGCTAGACTGATTGGTAGGACCCCGAATATAACCCACTGACCTATGAAGACCGTGCAAACGAGGAAAAGTCAACATTCCTCAAACGATGTCCGCTATGTTCGACGATCGTCGTGGGCGACAATGGTACCGGCTTCTGCGTTTCAGATTCAGCCAGATGAACGCAAGCCTGTCTTTGCATGTATTTGTCTCAGTGGTGTGATGCTTAACACCACCAATACAGTTCAGAAGATCTTTTAGCCTCGGAATGGTAGTAATTGGGCCTTTACAGAGCTGCCACTGATATCTTTAATATTCCCTTTGCGTTTGTATGTTAGATATAATGAGTGTTTGTTTTGTTATAGTGCTAAATAACACAACCTGGCACAGATATATATGGAAACAGTGACAACTAGACTCACTCGTCTGTTTCAGCGACCACTTCAATGAGTGTTGTGACGAAATCGTTAACACTAGAAGCTTCTTCGTCCTTTCCATGAGGCTTAAAGGCGTCATCAAAGAAAATGTGAGCTGCAGAAATCGGACAAGATCCACGTATTATTCAAGCACATCGACAGTTATTAACACAAAACACAATTCCACAGTCACCTCGGTTTGAATGATTTTAAAGGTTGCGTCAGACGGATTTTCTGAGATGTGTACAGTGATAAAAGGCATCATCAAAATCTAGCCGTGTTTGATCGGCTACGGTCTATGAGAAATACAGTAGACACATGGTAAATCATCCATTAAGACGATAACTGCCCCATAAAAAATTGTGCCCTATTATTAACATTAGTAATCCACCTTCAAGCTTGTAGCCATCTTTCGCTTGCTCGCTTGTGCTTTTCGTTGTCTGAGCGTCATTCAGTCTGCACGAAAAAAAGCGGTTTAACAAGATAAATATCACGTCTCCTCGAAATGCATTTAAACTGAAACAGGCACTACATGAAATTGTTTATATCATATCAATGAACAAAATTAGTCTCTGTTCCTGAGTCCTCGGTTGTTGTGCGTCGTCAGTCAGCGTCATCTGTAACAAACTTCATTGTTGGTACTTTTTTTTTTAGCAACTGAACCGCAAATACTGGAGTTGCATATGCATTTCCGGATAACATTTGTTTTGTGACTAATCGTATTGTCGAGGATACTGTGTCATATCGAGCACTTCACAACTTTATGTTTCTTCGAATCACAACCTCCGCTAATCGAGATTGTCACACATATTTAACTACTTTGTTCGATCTTCAAAGAAATAAAAAGCGCCTATTTGACATTGAAACTACCATGACAAAAGACTAACCGTCTTATAGACGCCACTAGTTCCGTCATCTCTTCCCTTTCTTCATGCCACATTGTGGCACAAACGTATACAAGGGTTTCAGAATCACGTGCGTTCAGCGAGCCATGACGGTCCTCATGGTCCATGGCCTGTGAGTTATATGTATGTAATATTAACAAGGAGTGAAAGAATCCGAATTTATTTTATCCGAATAAACGGATTAAGAGGTGTGTGATCGTGACGAAAGTCCGCAATGAATTTCTGTTCTCACATCACCAAACATCGGTGTTTTTAAACTCCACAGTACCAGACATTTGACCACAGCAATGATCGCATCTTAAATTAACTAAAAACAAACATAATAGTCCCGTGTATATTTGTTGACAATATAGATTTATCTTTACTAATCTGCTCTGCCGGTACCAACTCTGTAAGGTCAAGGGCAAAGAATCAGCCGAACAACACGTATTTGACAGGCTGGCCTGCCATTGTCTGGGAAATGTAATGCAGCGTTGTTAGTACCTTAGGTTGTGCGTCTTGGTCTGGACTCGATCGTTGTTCTTTTCCATCTTTCCGAGTTAAAACTAACGAACTGTCCACAAAAACGCCACAGTACCACGAGCCCTTGAACAGACTGGAAAATACAACCGAGAACAGAAACTTTACTACATAACTGACTTGTTCTGTGAGAGTATAGCAAATAAAAGCGACATAAAAGGGACATAAACCACTTAACTTTCACAAAGGACGGCACCTGTCGACGTTTCGGCTTTCGCCTTCTTCAGGACATAAACAAATGGGACCAATGGGACCATGTGAGAGTATAATTGAATCTGTGTTACTTTAAAGATTTCCGCAGTTTTGCGAATAAAACACATAATACGGTTGTAGTTTCCTTGAAATTCAGCCAAAATAAGGAAATAAGTAGGAACTAGACGGCGAAAAGAGAAAATTACATTAATACTTACCAATCACTTTGCAGCCGTGTGGAGTCTGCATTTGTAAACAGGTGTAGTCCAAACAAGAAATAGGCGAGGTAACTGCAGATCCCTGCGACACCAGGAAAGATCTCCCACCGCAGGTTCAGTGGTACCCCAACAGCATCACAACCCAGGAATTGTTCAGTGATGTTTTTGAAGTAATGAAGGTGCATCAAGCCAAACGTGAGTCCTGGGGCCAACATCAAAGGAAGGGCGAAGCAGGAACCCTGTGCGCGGACTTTGCACGCTACTGTTGCAAAAGCGTAACATAAGACGCTAGAAGAAATGTTGATGGAAGCCAAGATGTATGGCAGATGGCGATTGCAACCATCGTCATCACTGTGCAATACCCAGTCGTCGAAAATTACAGCCATGCCAGAAACCCTATAGATTATCATGACAGCAAACACTGGCAATCCGATTTTCAGCAGGGAAACAAGAAAATGGCACTTTCTATGTTTCTTAAAGTCAAAATTCAGCAGGGAAACAAGAAAATGGCACTTTCTATGTTTCTTAGAGTCAAAACCCTTTGGCCTGTTTGAGGGGACGTTTGTTTTGTTCTGTTGACCCCTGATACATTTCATACAGGGTTCCTTGGGTATTTGAACAAAAGTATCACGCCAAACCAAAGGCAAGAGAATCAAGACTATCTCCGTCAAAGTGCGCAAAACGATGCTGTGTTTGACGTGGAAACCGAGTAAAACTAGCCCAGTAACCTGAAACAATAGCGAGAAGATACTTTTGCAGAACTCTTTTTTTTGCTCCTTTGGATTGCAATTTTTGCAATGTTTACAGCGTTCAGGGTCTTCACAGAGTTTACGGTTTTCACGGAGTCTACAGATTTCATAGAGTTTATAAACACTTCTGAGCAGGGCCGGGATGCCGGTAATATTCATCAGAAGGATGCATCCGAGAAGTGGGTCGTAACTAGGTAACACAGCAAACACCAGCAGTGCTAGAAGCCCTGAATGTACAGCCTCTGCCACGGCATACTGAAAGTAGAGAAACAATTTTGCGGGTTCTAGATGGCAACAGAAGCAAAATCGTTGTCAGTTTTTGTTTATTGTATAACTAGGTGAGTATGTGCTTTTTGTGCAGAATATCGACTGCTTATCTCACCAAGCGACACTGCAAGAAATGAAAGCAATTCGAAATTTCTTTCACTTTTTGAGGCTGACAATTCAATTACCTCAGTATCCATATCAAGAGTAATCACAATTCACTTTAAATCAGGAGAAAATCTTTAAAGTCGTGAAACGACTGTGTGAGAGTCGGACATTACGAGACTTGATGAATTACGAACGTTTTACATGTCATGCGCTTTCTGAGTATCTCGTGGCTTTCTCTGCGAAACATTCCTGTCTCGTTTCTTCTTGCGTGCAATACTAGAAACAAAAACGCCCGCTGAAAATTTCGATGAAATTCAACCAAACGACTGAAAACAATCCAAACTTTTTTTTCTTTTTCGAAAAAGCGGCCACATTGCCTTCATTCCACACACACACAATTTCTAAACCATTCAGATTCAGCTGAAAACTGTGAATGTGGTAGAATTGAATTGCGAGTCTTGCGTCGAGTGACTAAGTAAAACAGTTTCACGTGTCATTTCCCTACTTAAACATATTGTGACTTTCTCAGCAAAAAATTGTGACCTTGTGACTGTTTTCTCGCGCACAATGTGAAAAACAAATTTCTCAAGTTTATGTTGCGTGAGACTGCATAAATAAGGACCAAACTTCGCAACCTAGAGTTAAATAGTCCATCATTCATTGCTTCACAGGTATTTATCACATACTCCATCAAAGATGGCATTGTCAACTAATTAGCCAAATGTCGTGTGAGATACTCACTATAATTGTTAAAGTGAACAGTTTCCATCTCAGTTTCAAAGTGGGACATGATTCTGGTTCATTTGACCGCCCTGATACTGAATCTGGAGCTGATGGTCGCGATGCTGCATCGGATTCGCTTCTCTTGAAGCAGAGCTGATACAAGTTTGAGAAGGCGCTGAAGACATGTGGCGTACAAATGACCAAAAGCAGTGCAGTCACCCACGCCACAGGCACTTGCCTGTTTATGCCCTGGAAAACAGAAAATAGCGGTTGTTATTGTTGACTCGAGAAGTGTTGGAAAAAACTATGAATGTGATGTCCTTTAGTTTTTATCTGAAGCATCCCACTGGGCAAAATTTTCTCCCTTCTTTCCTGCACAAAAGAACTTTTCTTTAATCTGCGTGTGTACTGTTTTCGTTTACGTTTGGGTGGGAATCTGTTCTGCTGTTTTGCAATGAGACTGACACGCTGAATGTGGAGCTGCATATCTGCCGTGGAAATGCATAATGATCGAGGCTCCAGTTGTCGAGTTGGGGCCCCGAATACATCACTAATTGCAATACAAATTATTTTGTCCTTTTTAGATACAACAATGTAAATAGAATTCACACAAAAAAGTTTGACACTCACACTGGTCGTTGTTTTTTTTTCTTTAAAAATTATCCCTTTCGGGAAATTCGGGCTGCTTCCCCCGGGAAAAGCGCGTCGCCGCGGTGCAGCGCCACCCAATACTTATCCTTTTTTTTTTTTTTTTAAACAATTTTTGCGGGTCATTTTAATACTAACGCTGTTTATATTGTTTTATCTAGCTGTAGCGAGTTCAGTTTGCATTACTGCAATAAATCTGCAACCATGTGATCATTTTAAATAAAATTTAAGTCCAAATTAAAGTTTATGTTGTGCCATAAACAAGAAGTGCGTCTCTAGGTCCAAGGTCAAGGACATGGCGGCCATATATATTTGTGTTTCTTCAGAGCATAATTTACATGCTAAAAAAGATGGCTAATTTTAACAAAATTTTGACTGACGAAGGCCCTGGGTGATCGGCAGCATGGATCTTAAATTATGTCGTTCACCTCAAAGAACACAAGAAAATCCTGAAGTTTACTTTCACATCCCTGGTCATTATCTCTTTTCGAACAGTCACTGTGTGGGGCGGTTGGTGGTCTAGCGGTTAAAAGACTTGTCACCAATGCGAGAGGTCAGGTTCGAGTCCCACTCGGGGCGAACAATTTTTCTTTCTCGTATGTGGTACCGTTCATTCGGGCCGACCGTCGGGGGTTCTCTCCGGGTACTCCGGCTCCTTCCCCCTGTGCTTCGAAAATGTTCAGCCCACAAAATCGAAATAATGAATGCAATTCTAAAAAATTCCGAAAATTAAATTGCTGAGCTGACCCTTCGCACCACGTGATTCTAATGTGTTCATGTCCAGTGTGTAAGAGAATGCGTGTGATTCACATGATCGTGTGTGTTGGGGCTTAGCTCGCGGCGCTTTGAGCCAAATATTTGGGATAAAGCGCCTATATTAATGAGATTATTATTATTATTAAAAGACGTTTTCAAATTAATGGACATAGTTTTGAGGGTGTTCGTAACCATAGGAGCAACAAGTCTTATAGGCGCACCCTGCACACGAACTGCGTCACAGGTGGGTATATTCCGGTCAGGAGGGGGTGAATCCGGCCTGGGCTGATCTATACCCAGGGGGTTGAACCGGCCTAGGTTACTTTATACCCGAGGGTATAAAGTAGCCAGTGGTATACTCCGGCCTGTTACACCGAAGCCACTCAGGCTAAAACCCCTCTATGCTGCATGATGCGAGGGGTTAGAAACGGACAAGGACGGACGCGTGAAGATACGCCTCAGGACACACAGACGTGTCGGTACTACCGGGCCAGCTGCAAAGAGTAAATCAGTCGAACGGGATAAGTTTTATTCCGTTGGAACAGTTAGGGTGATTATAGGTCGGGTAACCAACGAGTGATCGGGGAAGTCACATCCTGAGTTAGGGATCCAAGCGAACAAACTTTTTGGTGGCTACATCTTTTGCGTGGTGGCTAAGCACGGGAAAACGTCAGGCTAATGTAAGAAAAATGGCAGCGTACCTAAACTGTCCGACGATGTTTACTAGCTAAGCTTGACTGAAGTAAGAATGGGATCCCCTATGGCGCACGGCGAACCCCACGGAGTGTTAGCATTGGACATTTTCCACTGAGACACACATGCATTGTAGCTTGTAGGGGTAAAGTGTATATTTTCATGGAGCGTTCTTCAGCGTCAGTTGTGTCCTACCATTATATAAATATTGCTCCAGCCACCACTGAGACAATAATGTGTTGATTTGTTTCCAAGGGTTTGATCCATGACCCTCGATTACACGAGAGGGGCATCATGACTAGGTTGATTACTGCACGGGATAGGCCTGTATCACGGGTAACTTGTTCGACTTGACAAGGGAAACGAATAGGTCAGCATATCCGGGGGGTTACACAAATTCCTCGTGTAGAAGTTTCGCAAAGGAACACATGTGTGACACGTGTAGAAAATGACGCACGCATGCCACACAATGTATGTAACCAGAATGCATAAAAGCAATCTTAACCCTTAAATACCAACAAGTAAAGAACTACTGCTGGTGATTTAATTAATTCTTCTGAAATAACTAGCCGCGGAATAGCCTTTGTTGCTTGCGCGGCGTTAAGCCCGAACTAACTAACTAACTAACTAACTAGCTAACTAACTAACTAAATAACTAATTAACTAACTAACTAACTAGCTAACTAACTAACTAACTAACTAACTAACTAACTAACTAACTAACTAACTAACTAACTAACTAACTAACTAACTAACTTCAAAATTGACGTATTGACGTATTTGGGAGTATAGGGGATGCTGCACAGGTGCATTCAATTCGATTGCTTGAATACTCGTAGCCATGTTGCAGAGCGTTGGACTTGTAATGCTCGGGTCGTGAGTTCGATCCCGGCCCGGGCCAAATATTTGTGCTGGCTTTTTCATCGTTGCCCCGTCTTTGATATCACCCGTATGTGGTGGAAAAGGACGTTAAACTCCTAAACACCCACCCACCCACTTACCTACCCGTAGCCATGTTGCTCCCATTTGACAGTTACTTCCCTTGAGCTGGTGTATACGATTTGTATGGTGAACTGTCTGACAAAAATGACACAGTCGGACAAATATTTATTCGATTTAATATGTTGGCACTCTAAAATATCAAGGATTCAAATGCCACTCTAAACTGTCAAGCTTTGTATTTTACAAATGTACTACAGAGAATCAACCTTACCTCGACGATTATAGTCGTGTTACCGCTGGTTGTGTTGTCAGTGAAATTTGACCTCCCCAGAAGAGGTGGAAGGTTGTGCACCATGAGCAGCAACGTCAGTTTGCTCAGAGTAGCGGTTCCCAAGACGACAAAGAAGCACATCACACAAAGCAGGAACGTTCCCCAACAGTTCCATCCATCCCAGAATTCTTTGTTTCGTGACGAGCTTGATGCTACTTTGTTCTTGTCTTTATTCGACCTGTCCCAACTAAAGCAAAAGAACGTTGGTATAATAATGATGTGAACTTTGTCTCAAATTTTAATGTCGATGCTCGAGCGTCATCGAAATCGTTTCATCGTTTCATCGAAAATTCATGACAAACATATGAAAATTGTACAACTACGAACGGTAAGCCTACAATTAATCCAACAACAACTTGTCGAAAAACCAAACCAAACCAAACCAAACCACCACCACCACCACCACCACCACCACCACCACCACCAACAACAACAACAACCACCCCAAAAAACCCCAGCAACAACAACAACAACAACAACCACCACCCCAAAACCCCCCAGCAAACAAAACAAACAAACAAACAAACAAACAAACAAACAAACAAACAACAACAACAACAACAACAACAACAACAACAACAACAACAACAACAACAACAACAACCGCAACAACCGCAACAACAACAACAACAACAGATGTGCAAGCACACTCGCAAACGTACATAATTTAATCATACATTATGTATGAAAACACAGTGAAACTCGCACGAATTCAACTCTGCGCTGCCTTACTGCAGTCTTTAAAATGACGATACTAAATGGAAACTTCGGTGCGGATTTGTAACGAGTACTGCGAAAACATTTTATTTTCAAGTATGAAGCGATGGGACGTGATAATAGACTTATATAATACGAGATCAGACGAGGTGCACTAGCACATCCTTCCATAGGCCAAACTAGCCGTAGATCTTGGCGGGACGTAAAGAACCGTACTCAGCTGACACAGCGGTGGCTCCGTTGCTGGTGCTCTGGCTGTCCAAACCACTTGATGATTGTTCAGGTGTTGTTCTTCTTACGTGAAACATAAGCAAAAAAAACCCACCAATCAAACAAACGAACATTATCGTATCAGCTTTGAGAAAAGTATACTCTGATCGGTGACCTTGTCCTATATGTAATCAAATTTATCAGCGAAGGGCTTATCTTCCTGGGCAGCGCGAACGAAAATCGACCTACGCCTCTTCTCAGTATCATAATTTTGTTCTTTGCGCGATTACGGTCTTCAATGGATTTTTATATACCTTGCCTCCCCCCCCCCCCCCCCCAAAAAAAAAGTGCTGGTTTACGCACAATGGGGCACTGGAAAATTAAAAATAACAACAAACAACAACAAACAACAACAACAACCCACTACAACAACAAAAGAAAACGCTATACACGTCGAGATATTGGAGAAGTAAACGAGGACCATAGTGAATTTATTATTAAACGCATGATTTATCTTCTCATAGAACACTAAAGATTGTTTGTTTCCGAAGGTCTGAACAAACTTACCTAGTGACGGCACCATTGTTTGCTGGGCCAGAAGCAATGCTACTTCTTTCGTTGGGGTCGCTCATACTGATTCAGCTGTTATAGAATACAAATCAATCTTAATTTTGTTGAGTGTAGTGAACTTTTAGAGTTGGAGCCATTTAAAAAAAAAAATGTAGAATACCAGAATTTAGAGCTAGAAGCTGTAAAAAACGTGTTCAGTTCATGTTCACCACACAGAAGACAGGCTTAAAGTTGTCGTCTATGTTACTTACTTCAAATTATTAGAATCTATATTGGGCCCTCCGAGGTTTGTGTCTTAAAAGACGGTCGTCACGACTTGACCTAACTTCGTTTCAAACTTTGTGTGTAATCTGAGCGCAACTATGTTATCTGGTGAGTCACAGGGAAAATCCCGTCTACGGCTGAACGGTTTTGACTTGTGGCAGTTCTGCACCTGTGCAGTGACGGGCTATTTAGTTGAAAAGTGGCTTAAATAAGGCAATGGTTAGCCCGAAATACAATTACGCTTTAAAGAAATGATAACAAACCGCAGCTTTCATATCGGCAGCAACAAATTGAATTACAACGTTGCTTAGTTGTTTAGCGAACGTGCATGCCGAAACCTGCAAAAATAAGCATGCAACACTTTCTGCAATTAATTAGCACAGATGTGGTAATTAGTAATAAAGCAAATCAGTGGTATCATGTCGTCTTTCAAGACACTAATCGACTCTGCTTACGACGAAGCAAATAACATTTTCCCTTACATTCCCCTAACCGCCTGTCTCGTTCCCCCTGGCTGCCTAGTAGGTGTTTTCGGGTTGGAGTTGTATACGGTTACGGACATGAATACACCCCGGCAGCGTTATGTTGAGAAAATGCACAGCAAGGTGGGAAAGGCTTTATGCTGAAGGTCATTTGAGAACGTAGGCCTGACATGCAGACTGAGGTGCTGGTGTCATATGTAAGCCAGGCGTACTTCCCGGCCATTCTGACTCTGGGGCGGGGAGCCGGGGTGGCCGAATGGTAATGCGTTGGATTTTCAATGCTCGGGTCTTGAGTTCGAATCCCGGCTTTGGCCAAGTATTTGTGCCTACTTTTTATCGTTACCCCGTCTTTGATATTACCGGTATGTGGTGGAAAAGGACGTTAAACACCCAAACACCCTGACTCTGGGGCACTTAAATCGTCAAGCTGCATTGACCCAGAGCACTTCCAGGGTAAAGCTGCATAGACTCGGGGCACTTCACGCTGAGGAGTATTTTCCCACATGTTACACTGGCACTCATATTAAATGAAACAAAGTCCATGCGATCTGAAAAAGTCAATACGTGTCTCCCCTCACATTACATAAAATAAAGCGCATGCGATCTGAAACGTAATAAAGTTGATAATGTTTCACTTACCAGACCGTCGATTTGGATTCCATGGCATTTCACATGATTTTTTTTTTGTCTAACAAGGTTTGTCATTCCACACACTCGACAGTGCTGTTGTTGGGTTTTGTTTTAGTTCAGTTGCTGTTCGTTGTTGCCTATGCTATAGTTCAGGTGGGAATTGTTTGTTTCATGGTACTTAAATAAACCGGCGACACATGTTAATCGCCGCTGTTCCAACATAATTCTCGTCGTGGTGTTCTGTCATTGTCTACAGCGGCAGTTTAATATTATAACGCATGTTGTACACATACCCAAACTGATAATAGAGAGTTCTCTTGGGAGTGGGATGGGTCAAGGGGGGGAGGGGGTGGTCAAAATACATACTGTTCATCATTATGAAAAATCAAAAGTTGATACATACTGATAAGCCTGAGGAATTGATGAGGGTGCGACTGATTTGCTCAGAAACTTCAGTCCCGGTTGCCGGTTACCGCAGTGGTGTTGACATGACTGCGCCTGCGACGCTACGGTTAATATGCTGTCACTGAGCGAAGGCTCGGCGCAACAAACCAGGAAGACTGGCCGCCAACTCGGTCCCATTCAGATACGTTTTCCGAAAACCGAAATCGGCGCGACACACATAATCACATCGCTGTCTTCAGTGCACAGACGAGTGCGTTATTTACCACCATAATAATAATAATAATAAAATGGGTACTTAAAAGACGCCCTCCCTCTCGCGGGAGCTCAGGGCGCCTTACAGAGAACACACACACACTCACCCACAAACACACACGACATGCCTCTACACATACATTTAACTAAAAACACATGATGTGCAGCATCATACACGGGCTGCCCCTGGCTTACACACACACACACACACACACACACACACACACACACACACACACACACACACACACACACTCACGACCAGCAAAATGAAGATGTGGCAACAGTTATTGGTTGAAGGCTGTGAAGAGGTGGGTTTTCAAATTTGTTTTGAAAGATAGTTTCAGAGAGGTCTTGTGAAAGCGTCTCGATGGAAATAATAATAATAATGATGAGTATTGTATAGGCGCTTTACCCAATTTCATGAGTCGGCTCAAAGCGCCGCGAACTGAACCCAACACGCACGCTCACGTGAAGCACACGCATTCTCTCACACACTGGACATAAACACATTACAATCACGTGGTACGAAGGGTCAGCTCAGCTATTTAAATTTCGGAATTTAGAATTGCATACATTTTTAAAATTTAGTGGGCTGAACATTTCCGATCGACCCGAATGAACGGTGCCACATACGAGAAGGAAATATTCTTTGCCCCGAGTGGGACGCGAACCCCTGGCCTCTCGCACTGGTGACAATTCTCTTAACCACTAGACCACCGAGTCTAGTGCGAGTCTGTTTGACATTGAGGCACGGTTTAGTTTGATAGTCCTTCCACACTGTTTCTGAAGAAAAGTTATTTTTCTCGTTTTCTTTATTTGTTTAGGTTTCTTGTTTACATTGTTGTTTACATTGTTGTTTACATTGTTGTTTACTTTAGTTGCGATCGATTTCACTAAGTTCGCTCGAACAGCCGTTCTGTTCAGCTGCCTCTACTGGTGTTCTCCAAAGAGAGCGTGTATTGGCTGAAATAACAAGACGTATCCACATTCTTTGCAAATTTTGCACGTTTTCTTCGCCGTTGGAGAACAGAATCTTCATATCTGGGTCGCTCGCAAGTCGTGAGGCAGTAACAAAGCCTCCACAAGTACTGACAAACTCCGCTCAGCCACCACGATCACGACCACCACCACCAACTTGAACAACAGTGTGGTTTCGTTCATAGCATCCCTGCACACAGGAAAACCAAAAAAAACACCAAACAAACACCCATGCATGCTGTTCAAACATCTAGTTTACAACAACAACGACAACAGTTCCAGACTTGACCACACTCTCATGATTGGAGAATGATGACCTTACTGATGTTTGTGCTGGACCATCGTAGTCAGTAGACCAACACCTGAAATGATACACATAATCATGACAAATGACTTTGATCTACTACAAACTGACCAAGAAAAAATATCTACTGTGTTGTTATCTTTAAAGAATTAGTCACAAAATGAAATTGTCGGTTAATGGTATGAAAGTGTTGGTAGAATCGTGTGTAAAACAGATGATTATCTGTTGTATATGATTTCCCAGACAAATACATATCATAATGGGACGAATTGGATCATGAGGACAACGATCGGAACAGAAAGAAGAGGGGTGAGATGGAACTTCACCAGCGTCTTGGAAGACCTTGACTTTGCGGATGATGTTGCCCTTCTAGCACATCGACACCAAGACATGCAGGGGAAGACCAGCGACATGGCAAGCACAGCAGGACAAATTGGACTCAAGATCAGCTCCAAGAAAACCAAGCACATGCGGATGAACAACAGGAACAACGCAGCCATAACAGTGAACGGAGAGGCTCTAGAAGAGGTCGAGTACTTCACCTACCTGGGCTCCAAGATGACCACGGATGGGGACAGTGAGAAAGAAGTCAGAGAGAGGATTTCAAAAGCCAGCCAAGCCTTTGCATCTTTAAAGACCGTCTGGAGGACAAGAAAGATCAGTACAAAAACCAAGCTGAGACTCTTCAAGAGCAACGTACTCAGCACCCTCCTTTATGGAGCAGAGTCTTGGAAGATGACCAAAGGCATCAGTCACAAGCTTGAGGTGTTCCAGAACAGATGCCTCAGGAGAATTCTGAGCATTTTCTGGCCAAACACCATCTCCAACTCAGAGCTGCATGAGAGGACCAACACCAAACCAATCACCCTGGAAGTTCGAGCGCGGCGATGGAGGTGGATTGGACATGTCCTGCGGATGCCACCAGCGTCCCTGCCAAGGATTGCTCTTCGCTGGACCCCTGATGGCCGAAGAAAAAGAGGCCGACCCAAGGAGACTTGGAGGAGGACCGTGGAGAGAGAGATGAAGGAACAGGGGTGGACGTGGAACTTCCTGGAGAGATGTGCGGTGGACAGACCACGATGGCGAGCTCTGGTGTCGGCCTTATGCACCACAGCGTGCGAAGAGGATTAATGTAATGTAAAATGGGACGAATATTTGACATAATTATTATTATTCCTTAATCATCCACTTTGTGTGTGTGTGTGTGTGTGTGTGTGTGTGTGTGTGTGTGTGTGTGTGTGTGTGTGTGTGTGTGTGTGTGTGTGTGAGAGAGAGAGAGAGAGAGAGAGAGAGAGAGAGAGAGAGCTGAAAATGCTTGTATATCTATGACTTGTATATCTATGACTGGTATTTGTAAGAACATGAACACATTTGCGCAGTTGTGTTTATGACACGCTGCAATATGCAATAAAGATAACTTTTATATGAAATATATAAATACGCTCTGTGTGTGTGTGTGTGTGTGTGTGTGTGTGTGTGTGTGTGTGTGTGTGTGTGTGTGAGAGAGGGGGGGGGGGGATCGTGGTGTGTGAATTTTGTATTTTGCTGTCTACTTGCATGACAGCAGTGACAGTCTGCTGGACAGTACAGGGATATCGTCATTGTGTCGTTGAAATTCTGAATAAGCCAGTAAGTCGACTTGACTGTTCCCTGTCTCTGGTCGATGAAAATAATGAGAGTTTCACAGACATAATAATAGGCAGGCTGTGGTATCACGAACACAACATACCTCGCAATAGTGTCTCACATCTGTCGCAACGATGAAACACGACTTAGGAAAATAGGTGATTACAGTGAAGCTGTTGTACCAGTCTCCATTTACACAATACACCAGCATTTGATTTCAAACTGGATCCAGTTAATGCCGTGAAAAGTTTAACACCTAGCCATTGCCTGGTGCAAAGTGTGCAAAGGAAAGCTTGGAGTTATGAACAGCTGGAGTGATTTTCACACGTCTCTCTATAATATTCTAATAGACAACTGTAGGCAGGAGTGAAGTTATTTTCCATCTGTGAGAGAAGTCGCCATCTTACCATGACGTGGTGAGTAAATATTTTTTTTTCTGAACAAAACGGGATGCCAGCCTGCTAGATCGGAATAGCAAAAGGTTCAGATAAACACAGAGGGCAACGGACAAGACGAGTCTGATCCCCAAATTTTCAATTTTTTGTTACGGAGCTTTCATAAAGGGATGAACAAACAAATCCAAGGACATTAATACTTCTCTCGATCTGTCCATGAGGATCAACAGCAACGAAAACTGCAAAGTGTCAAAACGAAACAGTGACAACAGTGACAAAAACGTTATCACTTCGCAAGAAGAAGAGACTGCAAGAGTGGAGAGACCCTGAACTTTAGCAGTTCCCAGGGAGTGGCAGAGGACCGAGAGAGGGGGAGCAAACTCGTCTCAGATTCATCAGAACCCCCCCCCCCCCAGCGACCCACAGGATTATGGGACACTGGAGACGTGAGAGAATTAGGCTTAGCCTGAACGACGACTAACAGTTTTTTTCTCCATGTGAACGACGATAACACACAACACAAGCTGATTCTTGTCTAACATTGCTGACCACCTATCCGTCGACATGACTTCGATGATGACACGAAACGTATTTACTCATCTCTGTTCCAGCTATTCTTGGGACAGGTTCAAAAACGATGAGCGTAAACGGGATTCCAACTCGTCTCAGAACAAGGCGTTTTGGAAGACGGTGAACCTAGCAGTGAAACTGCTTCTGTGTTTGTTGTTTTTCTGCATCGTGCTGGGGTCCGCCGTACTGAGCAAGCTGAGTCTGCTTGTCATGGTGAACTTCATCAATCCTTTGCAGACGAAGTCCGGTTTTTCCGGCAAAACTGGACACACTGATGACAAGGTTAGTTCCGGAAAGTGTGCGACAGAGGGTTGACTGACTCGTGAATTTACGGGGAGCCGGGGTGGCCGAGTGGTAGAGCGTTGGACTTCTAATGCTCGTGTGTGTGTGTGTGTGTGTGTGTGTGTGTGTGTGTGTGTGTGTGTGTGTGTTGGTATGAGTGCAGGAGTACGCGCACTGAGTCACTTTTTGTGAGAATTATGCGCTATATAAGTACAATTCATTATTATTATTATTGTTCTGGGTTACTCTTGCGACTAGAAAGAAGTAAATACCATCTGTAATTCTCTTTTGTTGCAGACCTCCAGTAGGCGTCTGGACGTGTCCTGGGTGTGGGCCATTCTGCTGGTCATCTGGGCGCCTTATATGCTCAGGTCCATCTCCTGTTTGTCGCATCTTATTTTCAGGAGAAACTCGTCACCAGCAGCTACACGAGGACCAAGAACAGAACCCTGGACACCATGGGAACAAGGACAGTCATGTCAGACGTCATCATCAGAATCACCGGAAACAGGTACATCAGGAGCAGAAACAGAACCATCAGAAGGCGGATCGTCAGAACCGGAATCACCATTAGAATCAGAACAGAGGCCAAAATCACACATCGGACCAGGCACTAGGCAAAGATCGAGTTCGAAATCATCCGAGAAATCCAGAGTTTCGTCAGACGCCGGCCCGTCGTCAGGTTATAACTCACCAGCTGAACACGAATCACGAGGAAGACCCGTGTTAACGCAAGAACTCGGCTCAACAACAGACTCTCGAACAAAAGCGCAATCTCAGCTTGGATCGTCACCAGAACCCCTTTCAGAAGACCCACCAGTGTCACCAAAACAGTCATCGGAACGTATCATGCGGGCTGCAATATGTTTCGTGAGTAAACCAAGCTCTCTTACAGTCAGACAGGTAGCTCCAAAACCCTCCAAAACTGCATGCTGTTTCTTTTATCACACCTGAAAAATTCTCTGTTGCTGATTTTGAAAGTGCGTTGGATGACATGGAATATTTTTTTTCCCTAACACATAAAGTGATAAATAGCGACCAGTTTGCCGAAACAGTCGTGTTTTCTGTTAGACTCAACACAAAAACAACGACGCCAATTTACTTTCGATTTTTTAAAGTCGTAACACTAGGAAGACTTTTTATTGTGCGTGAAATCTTACGGTCACCCACTGTTTTGACTGCATGTCTTTTTTTCTGGTTGGCTGGAAAATGACTGACAGTCTTGCCCTTTCTGTCTTTCAGAATGTGTTGGTGGAAACCATTCACACGCTGTCTCTAGTACTCATGGTGTACCTTGTGCTGCCGAGTTACGACCCTTTGGTGGGTTGTCTGCTCCTGATGAACGTGACGACAATCCCTGCCATGCTGAGAGTAGTGGAGGACACATCCACCATATTTGAAAATAAAACCTTCCTTTCTCGCCGCAATATTCTCAGGTGGGTCATGGACATTGCTGCAGTCTGTGGACAGCTTATCGCCTTGGGACTTTTCACGGCAAGAACTCAGAATCATTTTGGACAGCCAGTTTTGACATGCGTGATGGCTTCCACTCTGTTCTTCACGTCTTTCACTTGGTGGCCAAATTTCGTCAGAGGTTTGCCGACTCTTTACAAAATAAAAAAAAAGATCAGGAGCAACAAATGTGCCGAATTGTTGGTGTCGTTGTGGAAGATCGGACTTTCATTCTCAGCCGTTTTTATCCTATTTGCCTCTGGAGGGAATGACTGTAGAGAAGTGTTCTTTCTTCGAAAGTCCTCTGCAAGTGGGTGTACTCTCTTTGGTAACGTGAGCCTTTACCACGGGAAGTCACCGCGAGATGAACATGCAGCAAACTGTGGCAGTAATCTCCCATATATCTTGGTGATCGTCAGCATCTTGTCTGGTTTGTGCTGCTACGTTTTCGGAACGACCGCTTGCAGAGTGCGAGTACAGATATTCTGTTTCGCCATACCTTTAATGTTGGCCACACCACTAACTTCCGCTCTTGTAATTGTTTCCTACATGAACGGAAACGTTACCAGGACCTTGCTTGGCTGCAACGCTTATTTGGGGCCTGGTATGGAGGATGGACTATCTATGAACCTGTCCGAACTGCTTAGGTTGTACACGGACGAAATGTGGCTTCAGCTGGGAATTCTTAGTTACGTTGCGTATTTTCTGGTAGGAAGACACGTCTTCACGAACCAGGAGACAAAGCTGCTGGGAAGCCAACGGTAGGACAATAATACAAATCGGTAACAATTTCGTGTGTTGATATCAAACTAGAGATTTACCATTGGATGAATGTATTTGTATTCGCATTAGTATGTATGCATTTGAAGCTGTTCCAAACTTGGGGGAGCCGGGATAGGTGAATGGTAGAGCGTTGCACTCTCAATGCTTGGGTCGAAAGTTCGAATCCCGGCTGGGGCCAAATATTTGTGCTAGCCTTTTTCTCGTTGTCCCGTCTTTGATATCACCCTAACGCAACCCACCCACCCTGTTCCTAACGTCGAGATAAAAAAGAAATTGCCATTGGTCAGCGGTCACCCATTAAATTTAATGCTCCTCTGTTTACCGCTGAATAGAGACGTTACTAAGTGATTACTAACACATTTGGAACTCGCTGCCGGTCAAAATTCGTGATCTTCCCACACTGTCTCAGTTCAAATCGAACCTGAAAACCCAAGTCTTCTGTCAGGCATTTCATAGTCTGCTATTGTTTCAGTGCCTTTGGCTGTAATTGTATATCTGCATCAGGCCTCTGTGTGTGTGTGTGTGTGTGTGTGTGTGTGTGTGTGTGTGTGTGTGTGATTTGCTTTGCTGCGAGAATAAGCGCTAGATAAGTACTATTTTATTATTATTATTATTATTATTATTTTCTCCGAGTAAAAGCATTCAAAGCAATTCCAGCAACATAAAATACTTAAAATGACATGTTTCTTTGTATTCTCCTATTGTAGTCTTTTCAACAAGGCTCTGTATTGTGGGATTTTCGTGGACACGTCACTTATCTTTAATCGGTCACGTGGTGTACTCTCAGCGGAAGTTAACGAGGTAAGTTCCTTTCCAAGAAGTGGTTTTGCCTATATGACCTGCAGTGCAGCATGTATAAAGTGGGTCCGATATTGTTTCGATTTGCAAATCACAGCATGAGACGTTTAGAAAGAATAAAGTTTGGAGGCAACCGAAACTTCAAATTTTGCCCTGCAAGGGATAATTTAAAACACCACCACCACCACCACCACCACCACCACCACCACCACCACCACCACGAACAACAACAACAACAGCAACCACTCCCTCACAACATACACAAACATTCCACCTGAGTAATAGAGTGTATCGCAGTACATCACAATCATGATACTCATCAATGGAAGCAACTTGCTTTGTACTTAATACAGATACAGCGTCAGAAATTCTGGACAGAATAAAGACGCTGCATATGAAGTTTACACTTCTTTCCATAGCCAAAGATAACACGGTGGATCGAAAGAGAGAAGTCAGTGAGGGAACCAGAAGACGCTGCAAGTTGCGAGTCATACATCACGTCGGTGGAAGCAAAAGAGTCTGCTCCCATGGTGTATGTTTGCGCTACGATGTGGCATGAGACACGAAACGAGATGCTGCAGATGATTCGATCCATTGTCAGGTCAGTTTGTGTAGTCACGTAAATTTTAAAATTTTAAGAAGTCTTTGAATTCTTTCGCTAACAACCCAACGGATCACACAGAAGGGTAATGCAGGTGTGTGTGTGTGTGTGTGTGTGTGTGTGTGTGTGTGTGTGTGTGTGTGTGTGTGTGTGTGTGTGTGTGTGTGTGTTAGTGTCTGGGAGTTTAACGTCCTTTCCCACCATGTATGGGACATGAAGGGTGATGCAGAAATTTATGATAGTAGATAGTAGAATTTTATTCAGGACCCCCTAGGGGCATTGAATATTAATTACTCCATCCATAAAAAAGCGACACACACACACACACACACACACACACACACACACACACACACACACACACACACATGCGCGATTGGAAGCCTGTAAGAACCATACTTAGTCACATGCACAGGGTGGCTCAACACAAATCGACTCCATCCTCATCCAAGGGTTTAGTACCATAGACAGTCAAAGATGATCAAAACAAATAAATAATGTCGATAATGAGGGGAAGGGTGGGTGGGTGGATGGGTGGATGGGTGTTTAGGAGTTTAACGTCCTTTTCCACCACGTATGGGTGATATCAAAGACGGGGCAACGAGAAAAAAGGCCAGCACAAATATTTGGCCCCAGCCGTGATTCGAACTCACCACCCGAGCATTGAAAGTCCACCGCTCCACCATTCGGGTATCCCGGCTCCCCAATGAGGGGGACAGCGTCCTTCGTCAAGTTATATGCGTTTAACATAATTTATATGACTTGACAAATTCTTGCTGCGTGGTCGTGACACGTATGTCTGTTGTGTTTGTGCAGGCTGGATCTTGACCAGCACACAAGACAGAAGAAGAGAGACGGAAAACCTGTACGTGAGACGGAGTATGTAAGGCTAGGTGCTTCCGACGTTTCTGAAGAAGGCCCTGATTTCTACAAGTTAGAAGGTATCGTTTGCCTCATATAATTAATCGTTGCATGCGTCTTAATGATTTGCTTCGATGAAGAGACACGGCTGCTGATACAAAAGAGGGGTGGATGAGTTGGTGTTTAGGGGTTTAACGTCCTTTTCCACCACATACGGGTGATATCAAAGAATGGACAACGATGAAAAAGCCAGTACAAATATTTTACCCCAGCCAGGATTCGAAATCACGACCCGAGCAATGCTCTACCATTCGGCCACCCGCGCTCCCCATACAAAAGGGGGATGGGTGGGTGTTTGGGGGTTTAACGTCCTTTTCCACTACGTACGGGTGATATCAAAGACGGGGCAACGATGAAAAAGCCAGCACAAATATCTGACCCCAGCCAGGATTCGAAATCACGTCCCGAGCAATGCTCTACCATTTGGCCACCCGGGCTCCCCACACAAAAGAGAGAACTGAGACCAAGAAGACAGACGAAGCGTGTGACAGTGCTGGAGTTTGTGGCCTGGTAATACAAAATCAGTAAGTTTTTTAAACGAGCTTCCTGAAATGTTTTGACTTTGGCCAGAAACATAATAATAATAATAATAATAATTGTATAGGCGCTTTACCCAAATTCATGAATCGGCTCAAAGCGCCGCGAACTGAACCCAGCACCCACGCTCACGTGAATGACAGGCATTCTCTCACACAGTGTAATAAACACATTACAATCACGTGGTGCGAAAAGTCAGCGTAGCTATTTAAATTTCGGAATTTAGAATTGCATTTATTTTTCAAGTTTGGTGGGCTGAACATTTCCAAAACATGAAGATTTTGGTGTACTTGACGTGTTTCGTTTCACAGCTCACATCCTCTTCGACGACGCGTTTGAGCCTCTCGAGGACATTCAGGGGTCCAGCGTGAACAGATTTGTGAGAGTGCTGAAAGAGGTGGTTCCGGAGGCCACGGAGTAAGTCTGAATATTGATGAATATTTATCATCAGATTCACTGTAGAGCTGCCCTCTTACGTTACAATCATCAGATAAGACGTCTTTAGCTTCCACCATAAAACCTTGTCATCTTTCCGCAAAACGCAAGAAGACTAGAATACAAGTAAGGTGAATATGCTTATGCAAGGTGAAACTAAATATTTTGTAGCATTGAGTGTAGCGCAAAACTAAACGTGCTACCACCAAGTATTCTAAAGAACCACTGAGATATTTCAATGAGATACTGTTCGGGGATGGGTGGGTGGGTGTTTAGGGGTTTAACGTCCTTTTCCACCACATAGGGTGATATCAAAGACGGGGCAACGATGAAAAAGCCAGCACAATATTTGGCCCCAGCCGGGATCGAACTCACGACCCGAGCATTAGAAGTCCAACGCTCTACCATTCGACCACCCCCGGCTCCCCATACTGTTCGGGACTGATACATAATGAAAACTTGTTTTGAAAGTAATAACCAGGACATATAAGGCGACATTGGGTCTTTGTAGCATTGAGTACAACGCCGAAATGCACGTGCTGCCACCGACTCTGATGACCACTCCCTATGGTGGACGCCTGACATGGACGCTGCCTTGTGGAAACTCGCTGATCGTTCATCTTAAGGACAAGATTCTCATCAGGAACGGGAAGCGATGGAGTCAGGTAAGTGTATCTAGACCATATTAGATTATTCTGTTCAATACTGCTGACGCTAGTCTAGGTCATGGAAATAGCGTACTTGACATTTTGTCACAGGGCGTAGGGAGTGGGTGGGTGGGTGTTTGGGAGTTTAACGTCCTTTTCCACCACATAAGGGTGATATCAAAGACGGGGCAACGAGAAAAAAGGCCAGCACAAATATTTGGCCCCAGCCGGCGGGATTCGAACTAACGACCCGAGCATTGAGAGTCCAACGCTGTGCCATTCGGCCACCCCGGCTCCCCAAGAGCGTAGGGAGTAAGACACGAACTTTTCCCGCTATAGGCTACTATGCTTATATTTTGTTCGCATGACCACCCTTTCCGGCCATACAGGTGATGTACATGTACTACTTGCTGGCACACCGGCTTGCCGACAGCAGAATGAGCGCCACGCAGAAGCTGGAGACGGCCCAGAACACGTTCCTGTTGGCCCTGGACGGTGATGTGGACTTCCAGCCCGAAGCGCTTCTCCTGCTGATCGACAGACTCAAGCTCAGTCCCAACGTGGGCGCCGCGTGTGGCAGGATCCACCCTATGGGATCAGGTGAGCTCAAGATCAGATTCCTTAGCTGTACATTGTGTTGGGATGTAAAGAGTGGGTGGGTGGGTGTTTGGGAGTTTAACGTCCTTTTCCACCACGTAAGGGTGATGTCAAAGACGGGGCAACGAGAAAAAGGACAGCACAAATATTTGGCCCCAGCCGGGATTCGAACTCACGACCCGAGCATTGAGAGTCCAACGCTCTACCATTCGGCTATCCCGGCTCTCCTTGGGATGTAAAGAGAACGGGCTTGTCGTTGACCTCTGAAGCCAGTCACCGTCTGCAGTCCCTCAGTGCAGATCATGTGTATGAATGCCTTCACAGCTGTCAGAGCGGAAAACTGCGGGATTACATCCTTCCAGTACAACTTTTATTAATATATGAATCATTTATTTTATTTAGAAAGTCGAATTCTGGTGTCGAAATGTGCAGGTCCCATGGTGTGGTATCAGATATTCGAGTACGCGGTCAGTCATTGGCTGCAAAAAGCAACGGAGCACGTTATTGGCTGCGTGCTGTGTAGCCCCGGATGTTTCAGCCTGTTCCGTGGTTCCGCTCTGATGGACGACAACGTCATGAGGAAGTACACAACGCCCCCTACAGAAGCCCGCCATTACGTACAGTATGACCAAGGTATCTACACAATTAACTGGTCATTCATTTCATGGGTATATCTGTTGAGCAAATATTACATATTACCCCCCCCCCCCCGCCCTTAAAAACTACTACTACTACTACTACTACTACTACTACTACTGATGATGATGATGATGATGATGATAGAATAATAATAATAATACTAATGACGATAAGCGGATTAATATGCACATGATTATTATTATTTTTTTTTACCAATGTTCGTAAGAGAATGTTTTTTTTTTTTTTTTTTTTTGGAACCTCAGTTATAGGCCCGCTTCAAGCCACAAAAAAATTAAACGTTTCTTGATTCTGTTTTATTATTTCTTTTTTTTTTAAACTTGGCTGAGCGCACCGTCTTCATAGGTTCTGAAGGTAAGAGAATGTTATTTTCTGCTAGGAGAGGACCGTTGGCTGTGCACGCTGCTGTTACAACAAGGTTACCGCGTGGAGTACTGCGCCGCCTCTGACTCGTTCACCTATGCGCCAGAGGGGTTCTTCGAGTTCTTCAACCAAAGGCGCCGCTGGATCCCATCCACCGTGGCCAATATCATGGACCTCCTGCAGAACTGGAAAGACGTCACGCAGATGAATCAAGACATATCCTTGCCCTACATTGCCTACCAGGTTAGAAAATCTTAGCGTCGTCTGCAACTTTTTCAAGTGATTCAGGTTTCGAGTGTATACTGACAATCAGATTGGCTGTGATACGCCATTTCAAGTTCAGATCGAAAGTTGAGGTGAGTGTTGAGTGGGTGTTTGGGAGTTTAACGTACTTTTCCACAAGGTAAGGGTGATATCAAAGACGGGGCAACGAGAAAAAAGGCCATCTCAAGTATTTGGCCCCAGCTGGGATTCGAACTCACGACCCGAACGTTGAGAGTCCAACGCTGTACCATTCGGCTATCCCCGATCGAACGTTGAAGGCATCTTTGGGTGGCAGGAGGACAGGAGGACGGTGCTTTAGTAGAAAGTTAAAGCACCAAAAAAGTGTTACATGTATTTCTTTTGATAAAGTCTCAGTGATCGGATAAGAATTACTACAACGACTGCGGCGAAACAAGTCCAACGGGTTTAATCGATATCCTGCATTAACTCTTTTTTATTTATTTATTTATTTTTTTACTTTATTATCCCTTTCGCGAAATTCGGGCTGCTTACCCCGGGGGAGGCGCGTCGCCGCGGTGCAGCGCCACCCAATACCTATCCTATTTTTTATAATTTTGCTGGGGGAGGAAAGCCGGATACCCTGGAGAGAAACCCCCGATGAGCAGTCCGGCAGCCAGGAAAAACCTGTATCATATCACAAGCTCGACCTGGGCTCGAACCCACGCTTCAATGCCATGACATTGGTGACGGCCGTTCAGCAGCGCAGCGGCTAAATCCGACCCGCTACCTATTTGACCACCGCTCACACCCCCAATATGTCTTTCATATATATAGCTATCCATTTACAGTTTAAAACGCCCCCGCAAATGTGTTGGCAGACCGCTCTGATGGCGTCCACGATACTGACTGCTGGCACCATCTTCCTGCTGATTGTTGGGGCGCTGTCTGAAGCCTATCCCAGCGTCACTCTCTTCAGCAGTCTTCTCATCAACCTCATCCCTGTCACCGTCTTTGTCGGAATTTGCTTTGTCTGTAAGACACAGACCCAGGTATGACGCACGAGGAAAACATCGAGGAATTTTATATGGTCAGTTTACAGTAGCCGCACTATGTGGAAAAGGTAAAGACGGGAGTTCAGGCTTTCAGGCAGACATCTTTATTTTGTAAAATGTTAGTTACATAAAATCTTCATTTCTTCTGTTTATGTGTTTCACAATTTATCATAATTCCCTCTTCCAGTATTAATTATACCGTGCGTGTGCGTGTCTGGAAGTTTAACGCCTTTTTCCACCTCGCACGGGTGATATCAAAGACGAGGCGACGAGAAAAAGGCCAGCACAAATAATTTATCTGGCCCAATACTGGTGGGTGGGTGGGTGTTTGGGGGTTTAACGTCCTTTTCCACCACATACGGGTGATATCAAAGACGGGGCAACGACGAAAAAGCCAGCACAAACATTTGGCCCCAGCCAGCCACATACGGGATTCGAACTCACGACTCGAGCATTGAAAGTCCAGCGCTCTGCCATTCGGCTATGCTGGCTCCCCTCAGCGTTAGGTGTAGAGTGTTCATGTAGGACATTTCAAATTATGATACCGTATCATATTACACCCTTCTAACGCTAACAACGCTTGATTTCCAAAGTAATGTGTATAATATCATTAGTCGGTACTGAAGACAATACACCGGCAAAGACGAAGGTTTGTAGTCTTTAACGCATTGCTCAATGACATTGCATCCTGCATGTGTCTGTGAGCAGTTGCTAAGTGCAGCAGTATTGACGATCGCCTACAGTATGCTGATGATGATGGTGTTTGTGGGACTGGCACGGAAGTCTGCAGAATATGGGATCTGCTCCGTCACTACAATTTTCTTCTTTTTCATCGTCGTTACTTTTCTTTTGGCGGCCATATTTCATCCACAAGTATGGAAAATTATTATACAGGTCTTCCGAACAAATACTAAAGCACGAGAACACAAAAAAAACAAAGAATTAAAAAGTTACAACGAAAACAAACGAACAAAGAGGGTGGGTGGGTGTTTCGGAGATTAACGTCCTTTTCCACCATGTATGGGTGATATCAACAACGAGAAAGAAGCCGGCACAAATATCTGGCCCCAGCCGGGATTCGAACTCACGACCCGAGAATCGAGATTCTAACTCTCTACCATTCGGCGTATCCCGGCTCCCCAAAACGAACACAGAAAATGAATCAATGGCAACAGCAAATAAATAAGACGACCCACTATAAAAGCAATAGAAGTACTAAAAATGAAAGAAGATGAAACAAAACCCAGAAAAACAGAAAAACCTAACCAAACCAAACCAAACATTCCAAGATGAATTTTCACCATTGTATTCGTAATTTTGGTTTCGATACTTTGCCGAGATCTGCAGATATACCATTTTATATTACAACATTAATGTAGAAAAAGATATTTGTTTGGCTGTCAACCTCAGGAGTTCAGCTGCATCCTACACGGGGTCTTGTACTTTCTACTGGTCCCCTGCATGTCCATGCTGCTGGTCTTTTATTCTCTGGTCAACATGCACGTGGTGTCCTGGGGCACGCGGGAGGCTGCCGAGTCACAAGGTCAGCAGCACGAGGAGGGACAGAAAGGAGTGTTGCACCGATTCTTGTCTGGAATCACGTCTTCTTCAGGCAGTGGTGGTTTCCGGTAAGGTCTTAGTTACATAACTACAAACACACACACACACACACACACACACACACACACACACACACACACACACACACACACACACGCACGCACGCACGCACGCACGCACGCACGCACGCACGCACATGCACACACGCATGTACATGTGCCAAATGAAATCGCAAGCCAAATAGAATCACCCTCATGACGTCAGTGTCAAAATATTCCAGATCTACATGCTGTGCTGATGAGATTAATAGATGACAAAGACGCAAAGATCCTCGTGAAATACGTTCAAAATGTAAGATTCAAAAAGTTGTTCTTGTGCAGATGTTTGTGTAACTGCTGTGGCCATGTGGAGATCCGCAGTGAAGATGGGAAAAGAACACAGCGCTCCAACAGCATCGTCACTATGGAGAAGGGAGTGCAGTGTGAAGGTAGTGACGTATTGCTGCCCGCCGATACAGCACAGGAAAGATCCTACGGTTAGTTCTTTTCTTGCACCAATCCAAGCTAGTCTGTAAGCATTATACTGGTGTGGTACGGTGAGAAGGATGTTGGTTCTGGATTGGCACCAATCCAAGCTAGTCTGTTAGCATTATATTGGTGTGGTACGGTGAGAAGGATGTTGGTTCTGGATTGGCACCAATCCAAGCTATTCTGTTAGCATTATATTAGTGTGGTACGGTGAGCAGGATGTTGGTTCTGGATTTGCACCAATCCAAGCTAGTCTGTTAGCATTATATTAGTGTGGTACGGTGAGAAGGATGTTGGTTCTGGCTTTGCACCAATCCAAGCTAGTCTGTTAGCATTATATTAGTGTGGTACGGTGAGAAGGATGTTGGTTCTGGCTTTGCACCAATCCAAGCTAGTCTGTTAGCATTATATTAGTGTGGTACGGTGAGAAGGATGTTGGTTCTGGCTTTGCACCAATCCAAGCTAGTCTGTTAGCATTATATTAGTGTGGTACGGTGAGAAGGATGTTGGTTCTGGCTTTGCACCAATCCAAGCTAGTCTGTTAGCATTATAGTGGTGTGGTACGGTGAGAAGGATGTTGGTTCTGGCTTTGCACCAATCCAAGCTAGTCTGTAAGCATTATATTAGTGTGGTACGGTGAGAAGGATGTTGGTTCTGGATTTGCACCAATCCAAGCTAGTCTGTTAGCATTATAGTGGTGTGGTACGGTGAGAAGGATGTTGGTTCTGGATTTGCACCAATCCAAGCTAGTCTGTAAGCATTATATTAGTGTGGTACGGTGAGAAGGATGTTGGTTCTGGATTTGCACCAATCCAAGCTAGTCTGTAAGCATTATATTAGTGTGGTACGGTGAGAAGGATGTTGGTTCTGGATTTGCACCAATCCAAGCTAGTCTGTTAGCATTATAGTGGTGTGGTACGGTGAGAAGGATGTTGGTTCTGGATTTGCACCAATCCAAGCTAGTCTGTTAGCATTATATTAGTGTGGTACGGTGAGAAGGATGTTGGTTCTGGATTTGCACCAATCCAAGCTAGTCTGTTAGCATTATAGTGGTGTGGTACGGTGAGAAGGATGTTGGTTCTGGATTTGCACCAATCCAAGCTAGTCTGTAAGCATTATAGTGGTGTGGTATGGTGAGAAGGATGTTGGTTCTGGATTTGCACCAATCCAAGCTAGTCTGTTAGCATTATATTAGTGTGGTACGGTGAGAAGGATGTTGGTTCTGGCTTTGCACCAATCCAAGCTAGTCTGTTAGCATTATAGTGGTGTGGTACGGTGAGCAGGATGTTGGTTCTGGGTTTGCACCAATCCAAGCTATTCTGTCAGCATTATATTGGTGTGGTATGGTCAGCAGGATGCTGGTTCTGGCTGGAGTATTCATGCAGTTCCTGAAACGAGACGTGCTGAGACTGTTTCCACTAAAACGTTTAGTTCTTTCTTCAGAGCGGTCTAAAAGCTATTTCCTTTTCCAATAAAGAAAAAGTCATACACATTTATCTCTTCTTCCACCTTGGCGGCTTCCTCTTTCTTGCCGTCTCTCTTTGATTTTTCCCCTTGTTGCATGTCAAATCATTCATGAATAGCCCAGGCGATATTCACGACAAGGCAAGGAAAGCCAATTGGTTTAAACGATTTAAACGTGTCCTCAGATTCTCTGAACCAAGTGACCAGGACAGAGGAAGCAATCGAAACTGATCTGAATGAACATGAGACGAAGTTCTGGTGTGAATTGATTGACAAGTATCTCCAACCTCTGGAGAACGACCCAGAGGAAAAGAAGAGAGTGGAAGCTGAGTTGGTGGCACTCCGGAACAAATGCTGCGTTTTCTTCTTCCTCATCAACGGTCTGTTTGTGGTCCTCATCTTCACGCTTGCCTACGTCGCCATGGAAGAGGATAGCTTGACCATCAAGGTGAGAGTCGAGCGTTGATTGTGCGCTTTATTATTATTATTTTTTTTTAGCCGGGCTGAACACCTTCTGTAACAACACTCTGGATCTTGATACAACGTTAGAAGTGCGTCTGGTCTAACATAGCAACATAGTGTTCGGATCCCAAAACATTCAAAGTCTTTCTTGAGTGGACTTTCAGTTCAATTGTGATGACAGGTCATTCAGTCCCTGGTCAAGTCTTTGAAGTGAAGAATGACAAATATTTCCGACCTCTGGGCCCGTATGAAAAACTCGAGGTTAATTTAACTCACGGCTACGGGCCTAACCCAGACTAGGACGAAAGAAACCCCAAAACAAAATTGAATTTAAAAAAAAGGAAGCGAAGAAAGAAAGACAAAACTCTTCTATAACGGCAGAGGCACCTTGCTGGAATGGACCCGCTTCCTGATTTAAAACAAAGACACAAAAGAAAATTTAACCGTAGAGCTATTTTAGTTCGAGGTTAGACTCTAACCCGGAGCTAAACTCCCTAACCACGACTTTTACATACGGGCCCAGGAGAACGTCCCAGAAGAAAAGAAAACAGTGGAAGCATAAGAATAGCTTATGGTCAAGTGGCATGTTGCGAACGAGAACGCGCAGGGATATAACGGGATAGACAGGAATTGCCCGAAAGAACATGTCTTCAGGACCACGTGCGGTAGGTAAGCTGGGCACTACTGAAATGCTCGAATGACCTCGATCAGGCCCCAAATTTTACATCAATACCCCATGGAAAGTGCGTTATCCAGATGCTAAACTGAACACAACTCACTTGCAAAGCTGATCTAGGCCCTGATGTCAAATTTGTGTGCACAGTTTTGGCCAAAGATCGCCACAATGACAAAATCCCAAAGAGTATGGTTCCCCTGCTATGTTGCCAGTATCACACTGTACGGCGTAATACACAGGCCGAAGGACGCAAATACACAGGGCCTCAAAATGCCTGTATATTCCCTATTAGCCTCAGGCATCATAGTTACCCCCTAAAACTGCTTCAGTCTAGAAACAATTACTACCATGAACAGACCATTTAAAGACACGAACCTGACAGGGGTTTAAAAAAAATTGAATATCTCCTTTCCGCTCAGGCCCCAGTGGAGTAAAATGCACGTCTACTTCTGTTTAGACCAGAGAGGCAGTTCACCGAAATCCGCTTGCGTCACTTGTGTCCGACCTCTGTGCAAAAAGTCCCAGCTTCACTGGCAGCTTGCTCTTTTTGTTACCGGCTGGCATGCACCTTGACCTACATAACACAAAAATCACGAAAATCACGCTTTTTCAGGACAACAAAATCACTACAGACTAGCACACCCTGCAAACAGGGTACCTCAAATAAACACCAAACATGACCCACCGGTCAATTTGTGTCCTTACGCCTAACATTGTTCAACTATTGCAGATGCCGTGTAATTCTGACTCATTCCGTGCCGAGGATATCCAGCCCATCTCCATGTCCGTCATGGTGGTGTTCGGCATCCTGCTTCTCCTCCAGTTCATCTGCATGTTGTTTCACCGCCTTAGCACATTGCTTCACATCACTGCAGACACGGAGCTTAGCGGAGTTTGTCAGTACTTGTGGAGACTTTGTTCCTGCCTCACGACCTGCCTGTCTTATCCAACGAAGCGACAGGCCAAGAAAGCAGATGAACGCTTGTATCTGTTAGGTCCGACCTCTAGACGGCCTTAACTTTCTCGACATCTCATGATGGGAGAGACATCAATACGAATAGCTGTGTGGGAAATGCATGTTTTTTTTTGTTTGTTTTGTTTTTTAGCGTCAACTACTTTGATGTGGCAGGGCACTCTCCCAGAGGACTGTCCGGTCCAGGCGTACGCTAAAGTAGCACCTGCTCATAATTTTTTTTAAGCACAACGGACCTGAGTAGAAAAGAACATCAAATGACAGTTGTGACTTAATTTTGAGTCTGTGCCCCATATGTGTTCACTCTGTTCTCATTCTGGGGATATTTTTGGCACACACACGCAGTAAAATGGTACACCAAATGAATTCTCTTTAAATGGTTGTTTAAATATTCCGGATAAGTCTTATCTGTCACAGTATTTTTGTCATTCAAAATAAATACGGTGGATACTTTCTTTTGCCTCTCAGTGTATATTCAAACTCTTAGAACTTCATATTTGCATTTTGCCGCTGGAGAAAAACAAACCAGCAAACAAACAAACAAACAAACCAACAAACCTAACAAACACCACTCTTGCAACGTCTCCAAGTATACTTTTATGTGGACACGAAGTTTTAAATTTGTTTTTCCTTTGTAAAACGGGGAGGCGAGATAGCCGTACTCTGGTTTTATAAGGGCCCACGAAGCACTGAAAATTCTGCAACTGTGACAGAGTTCCCTGAATTACGCACTGTCGAAGGAGTCGCAGTTTAAAAAAAAAGAATTGTTTGCGGCTTTTTGCTGACATTGCAGACCTTTAAGTAAACGGGTGGGCGGGTGGGTGTTTGGGAGTTAAACGTCTTTTTCCACTCGTATGGGTGATATCAAAGACGGGGCAACGAGAAAATCGGCCAGCACAAATATTTGGCCCCAGCCGGGATTCGAACTCACGTTATGTAAGAGGTATTTCTCAGAAATGGAAAAAAAAAATGTGTTATCAACCTGCGTATTGTTCAAATGATCGTGCTATTCTGTACCAAGTACAACGAGGAAATGATACGGTTAATAATCTACTCCTGTCGAGATTATGATGGTTGTCCTAAATACCAGTGCATTACTTGTCTATGTTAGCCTCTTAACCTTTTAAACTTGTGATTAGATTACATTACGACGTTCAACTTAGTTTTAAGTCATACATGAAAATAGATACAAAGGGGTGGGCAAGTCAAGCAGCGGCAATCGCCACTCGCCGCAAACGAGGGGTACAGCATAAGTCCTGTCACCGGTGCAGAAAAACGGAAAGCAGTCCCTGGATTGCCACCGAACTACTACCCGCCCTTACATCTTTCCACCGGACTTGCAATGTTTCAGCCACTTCTTTCGAATCTGAAGAATAGTATGGTACCCTGAAACAGGTATACAGATCACTTGTGAAGTCCATGGCCCTTTGTGCGCGTCCATCTTGTAAGGTTCTCTTTCGATGTAGTGAAAAAGCTAACAGTCACATGGGGATGAGTGAAGATTTTGGATGGTTCAATAACTGGATTTTCTGCTCCTGTCGGTACTATTCCGTGAAGCAAAGTGGTCAGCATCTACGCTGAACAGGGGGCGTTTGCTGGTTCTAGATATGGATGAGGTGGAAGACTTTGGCCAGTTAGGGGCAACAGTTGTAATTAGCTTAAGGACACAAACTGACCGTTTGGTCATGTTTGGTGTTTATCTGAAGAACCCTGTCTGGTGACTGTGCTAGTTTGTAGTGATTTTTGTTGTCATGAAAAAGCGTGATTTCGTGATTTTTGTCTTTTATAGTGCAAGGTGTCGCAACAAGAGGCAAGCTTCCAATGAAGAAGGGACTTTTTGTGCGCAGGCCGGGCACAAGTGACGTGAGTAGATTTGAGTGAAATGGCTTTCTGGCCTGAACAGAAAGTGGATTTGCCTTACCCCAGTGAGGCCTGATCGGAAAGAAGACATCCAGTTTTTTTTAAACTCCTGTCAGGTGCGTGCCCTTGAATGGTCTGTGCAGAGTAATTTTTGTTTCTGTTTTGAAGCATTTTTTACGGGTGACTATGATGCCTGAGGCTAATAGGGATACATAAGCATTTTGTGGCCTCGTGCATTTGTGTTCTTTGACCAAGAGAGTGGCAGTCTATGCAGTATTTTCAGGCAAGATATCAAAAGTAACAGGACAACTTTAATGATCCAAACGAACAAAAGTGACACCATACACAGTGAGATGAAACACATGTCGTATACTGTGGTTATGTGAAAGTGACATCGTTTGAAACGATGAAGTACAAATAAACAACTATATTTTCCTTCGTTTTGTACTCAGATTTACGCATTATTATTACTAACTCAAATTTTCGTTATAGGGTAATGTTGGTGTAAATCACATTTCTTTGAACGCTTGCATCATACTAATTGTAACGGCAATTCGGCAGGGTTGAATCGTTTTTTTTTTTTTTTTTTTGGTTTCATTGCGTAGTGTGCTCATGTCCCAGTACTTTCAGAGCACGCCCTGCACAGTACATGTTTATCGCGTCGGACTTCTGGACTCATGGGCCCGCATGTAAAAGTCGAGGTTAGGGATTTTAGCCCAGGGTAAGAGTCTAACCTCGAACTAAACTAGCTCTAGGGTTAAATTTTCTGTTGTTTAACCAGGAAGCGGGTCCATTCCACCCTGGTGCCTAAGCCGTTAGAGAAGGATTTTTTTCCTACCTTTCTTCGCTTCCTTTTTTATTTATTTAATTTTGTTTTTGGGTTTCTTTTGTCTTAGTCTGGGTTAGACCCGTAGCCGTGGGTTAAATTAACCTCGAGTTTTACATGCGGGCCCTGCAGTTTGTGTTCATGGTGTTTTGCATTTAGGTGCACGCGTAGTTCACTGTTGCAAACTCCATGCACCCACAAGGTACAGAGTTGTGGCCAGATCTTCTTCACCTCCGCTCACCTACCATTAACCTGACCTCTGCATTGTCGCGATTTGCTCCTATATTTTGGTGAGCATCGTCTCTGTTTTTGCTGAATTTCACATATAGCTTGCATTATTTATACTCTCAGTACATCCTACAGTCATGGTGTGTTTCGCAGTGTCGTCATGCTGACGGAATGTTTATAGCATCTCGACCTGGTCATGCATTCGCCCTTTGCAGAAACAGAACAAACCACACTACTTAAGAGCAGCCGACATGAATGGGTACATTTGTCTGTTTTGTTTTCTTGAGCACTTAATTTAGAACTGTTTGCATATCGACAGGTTCCCGTTTTATTATTATTATCATTATTATCATTATTGGTAGTAGTAGTAGTAGTAGATGGTAGTAGTAGTATTTGTAGGTAGTAGTAGTAGTAGATGGTAGTAGTAGTATTTGTAGGTAGTAGTAGTAGTAGATGGTAGTAGTAGTATTTGTAGGTAGTAGTAGTAGTAGATGGTAGTAGTAGTATTTGTAGGTAGTAGTAGTAGTAGATGGTAGTAGTAGTATTTGTAGGTAGTAGTAGTAGTAGATGGTAGTAGTAGTATTTGTAGGTAGTAGTAGTAGTAGATGGTAGTAGTAGTATTTGTAGGTAGTAGTAGTAGTAGATGGTAGTAGTAGTATTTGTAGGTAGTAGTAGTAGTAGATGGTAGTAGTAGTATTTGTAGGTAGTAGTAGTAGTAGATGGTAGTAGTAGTATTTGTAGGTAGTAGTAGTAGTAGATGGTAGTAGTAGTATTTGTAGGTAGTAGTAGTAGTAGATGGTAGTAGTAGTATTTGTAGGTAGTAGTAGTAGTAGATGGTAGTAGTAGTATTTGTAGGTAGTAGTAGTAGTAGATGGTAGTAGTAGTATTTGTAGGTAGTAGTAGTAGTAGATGGTAGTAGTAGTATTTGTAGGTAGTAGTAGTAGTAGATGGTAGTAGTAGTATTTGTAGGTAGTAGTAGTAGTAGATGGTAGTAGTAGTATTTGTAGGTAGTAGTAGTAGTAGATGGTAGTAGTAGTATTTGTAGGTAGTAGTAGTAGTAGATGGTAGTAGTAGTATTTGTAGGTAGTAGTAGTAGTAGATGGTAGTAGTAGTATTTGTAGGTAGTAGTAGTAGTAGATGGTAGTAGTAGTATTTGTAGGTAGTAGTAGTAGTAGATGGTAGTAGTAGTATTTGTAGGTAGTAGTAGTAGTAGATGGTAGTAGTAGTATTTGTAGGTAGTAGTAGTAGTAGATGGTAGTAGTAGTATTTGTAGGTAGTAGTAGTAGTAGATGGTAGTAGTAGTATTTGTAGGTAGTAGTAGTAGTAGATGGTAGTAGTAGTATTTGTAGGTAGTAGTAGTAGTAGATGGTAGTAGTAGTATTTGTAGGTAGTAGTAGTAGTAGATAGTAGTAGTAGTATTTGTAGGTAGTAGTAGTAGTAGATAGTAGTAGTAGTATTTGTAGGTAGTAGTAGTAGTAGATAGTAGTTAGTAGAAAGTAGTTAATAGATAGTAGATAGTAGTAGATAGTAGTAGTAACTGTAGTAGGTAGTAGTAGTAGATAGTAGTAGGTAGTAGTAGTAGATAGTAGTAGTAGCAGTAGTAGATAGTAGTAGCAGTAGTAGATAGTAGTAGCAGTAGTAGATAGTAGTAGTAGATAGTGGTAGGTAGTAGTAGTAGTAGATGGTAGTCGTAGTAGTAGAGAGTAGTAGCAGTAGTAGTAGATAGTAGTAGTATTGCGTTACCATTATTCAAAGGCTGTAACTTTTTCTAAAGAATGGTCCGTATCCTTTCAGGAGGCGTGGTTCAATTAACTTGAGAAAGTCAGAAAGCGTTTGAATAAATGCAGTAATTGACAGTGGTGTCTCCGAGTTTATTGAAGGAACATTTCTGATTTGAGAGCCGGCTTTACCCGTTTACTTGCCCTGTTCGCGTCGTCAACTGAAACAACAACAACAACAACAACAACAACAACAACAACAACAACAACAACTGTATTGTCCATTACATGAAGTCCACGTATAAAGCGGAAGTTTGTCTTCGGACCTAAGGCAAAGAAAAAAATCGCAACGATATATACATATATTTGTTGCAACAGTTGAAGCACCATGAGCCAGCCGGAAGGATACACCAACCTTGGGTATGAATCTGACACAGCATCCGGCAACGAAGGCACGAGCCATGATGCCAGGGCTGAAACACACCGTGGCTCTAACACCACCTCCAAAATCGGAACGGCGAGCAATGACGATACGACTGTAACAAATCGGTAAGTTTTCAGAGGTGTTCGCATGATGCAAACTTTACCCTTCGCAAGTTTGCCATTTCTATGTACCTGTAAATTCGTTGCCGATGTCTTTAGGTGCGTGTTTAAGAAAAAAGGGCCAAGCAAACCGGCCCCCGTAGTGTAGTGGTTAGCACTTCGGACCATGGACCGGGAGACCCGGGTTCGAATCCAAGCCGAGACAAGCGGGATTTTTCCTACCTAGGTCGGCTCCTACCCAGAGCGGGTGTGCTATGGGCCCAATGGGGAGGCTGTTGCCACACAGCCGAGATTCACCCATTTCACGGGTGCGACTTTGGGGGTGCTTCCCTTCGTATGACACGTCTTATGATGTGGATGATTACACGGCCGGCACCGCAGGTGCCGTAGTTCCCGGGCCTGGTGAACGCCGGGATATTTATGACAGGAAGCGTGGAATGCGGCCCTGTCCCGCAGTCCCAAACCACATGGACCTCCATAGCATCATCTTACCATCATCCTCATCTCCATCATCATGCATAATAAAAATTGCCCCAGCCTTGGAGCCCTCCGTGAATTCCACCCATGACCTGGGAGGAACACCACTGGAGCTGGCAAAAAGAGTTGGAGCAGCCCCCCCCCCCAAAAAAAAAAAAAAAAAGAAAAAAAAAAAGGGCCAAGCATTACGTACAACGCGCGCACAAACACACACACACACACACACACACACACACACACACACACACACACACAGAGCAAGAAAGTCACAAAATCTGTGTTTCACAGTTCTGTCTGATCACACTTGATAGTTACATTACGTTTTAAACCCTCGCATCAAGATGTTATCAGTTATCGTAAAGCCGGAGTTGAAAACCTAGAGATAAAAACAAAGGGACAATCGCTATCGATTTGCGAGGTCGTCGTGATAAAGTTCGTATTGCAATTCAAAGGGCCTGTTTTGAAGCTTAAAAGTTGTTGACTGATAACCAAGCCTCTTATATATATACATTACGGCGGCTTACGGCGACCATCGTTGTACAGCTGCAGGTAGGAAGTAGACTAACTACTTGTAGTTGTTCTACTAGTAGTACAAACGTTCCGCATTCCGAAAAAAATTGGGCAACATACAGGGATTGTACGTTTTACCCAGTGAGCAGTAAAGCTACGGTCACAACCGGCCGTACGGGCTCCTACGGCGGGTCTACGGCCAAAAATCGTGGCAAATCTTGCGAACGGCGCACGGGCGTCCTGCGAAATTTCCAGGTCGCAAGGAGGCCGCAGAGCGCTGCGGCCGGTTTTCGACATGATCAATAAACTCTACGATCACCTGCGATTTTTTACACACTTGCGTTGGCCGCACGGCCACTGTACGGCCAACACACGATTGCCGCAAGTGCATCGTACGACTTTGACCTCTCGGGGCGAGAAAAATAGGTCACGATGGCCGCACGGCGGCCGCACGATGAACGCACAAGTGACGCACGGTTGTCTTGCGTGCTTCCCACGAGGACCGCACGATGGCCGCACGTGATCACAGACCGCAAGTCGGTAGTACGATGTTCCCACGATGCACGCACGTGCTCCGTGAGTGCTCCGCAAGGCTGACGCAAGACCAGGTGCGGGCCCGGGGGATGTTGGTGTGCAATGTAGAAGTGTTGCACTGCTGTGTCAGTGTCTGTCAAGTTGTGTACGTGTCCATAGATTTCTCAAACTCTCTGTTAATAATATCCAAATCCTCTGATGTCTTCTTTCCATAAACAAACTATATATATATATATATATATATATATATATATATATATATATATATATATATATATATATATATAGGGGAAGTAAGTAAAGCTGAGAGCGCTCCCTAGATCTAGGAGGTGTGTGCTTTGTATGCCATTGGACAAGTCCGCCTTGCCCTATATTGGCTACAAGCCACAATGGGAGGTGGGGGGGGGGAGACCTACCATCCTACCGCTGAAACGTCTAACAGATCTAAGGGTATCTCACCATTCATAGTGCCCCCATTCCCCTCCCACCGGGAGGAAAATGGTCGGTACGACCAAGGCCATATGAATTGGTGATTTTAGCCGCTCACGACCATGGTTTCGGGTCAATGGGAGGGGAATGGGGGCACTATGAATGGTGAGATACCCTTAGATCTGTTAGACGTTTCAGCGGTAGGATGGTAGGTCTCCCCCCCCCCACCTCCCATTGTGGCTTGTAGCCAATATAGGGCAAGGCGGACTTGTCCAATGGCATACAAAGCACACACCTCCTAGATCTAGGGAGCGCTCTCAGCTTTACTTACTTCCCCTACTTTCAAATTGACCTGATTGAGCGCATGTTTTCGGCTTTAGTAACGCCTTTGTTCCTATTCTATATATATATATATATATATATATATATATATATATATATATATATATATATATATATATATATATAGGCTGGTCCCTATATGCATGAAAAACGCGCGTCGGCCATGGCCGTCGAACGACCGACGCACACCACGCGTACAGAGCACTTACGATAGCCGTACGGCGCACGCACGACACCCGTATAGCCCGTGCAAACATCGTCAACATCGGACGAACGTCGTACGAAGGCGTACGACCTCCGTACGATAACTGCGAGGACAACGTACGATCCGTACGGCCGTCGTACGATTTTTGACCAACTGAAATCGCAAGACGTTACCCGTGCGAGACTTGCGGGGAACGTACGCCATCGCACGTATATCGTACGCACGATTTGCAACCTTAATTTTTTTTTTCAGATCGTAGAAGCCGCAGGCCGCAGACATTTCGTGGAGATCGCAAGCATAAAAAAATTGTGCGGCCGGTTGTGACCGAGGCCTTAAGCATCGGCTCGCTGGCGGCAACGATCGTCTCAGTGCCGGCAGCAGTCGGCAGGGCAGCCGAGTTTCAGCCGCAAATTTGCGGAGTGTCCGACAAGTTGACCGTAGCAAACTGTAGGACTGTGCAAACCGCGGCTGGTCATTGGTAATAATAATAATAATAATGAGTATTGTATACGCGTCCTACCCAATTTCATGAATCGGCTCAAAGCGCCGGGAACTGAACCCAACACGCACGCTCACGTGAATCACACGCATTCTCTCACACACTGGACATAAACACATTACAATCACGTGGTGCGAAGGGTCAGCTAAGCTATTTAAAGTCCTGGTTATTTAGTTAAGCACAAGCGGTCCACAGGCGGCTCGCAGTCGGCACCCGCTGTCGGGTCGTGAGTTCGAATCCCGGCTGGGGCCAAATATTTGTGCTGGCTTTTTCATCGTTGCCCCGCCTTTGATATCACCCGTAGGTGGTGGAAAGGACGTTAACCCCCCCCCCCCAAACACCCATCCACCCCGGCACCCTCTGAGTGTAAATTGTCAACATTTTTCAATGCAGATTTTTTTCAGCTTGAGAATTTAATTGCTTTTCTTCTGGATATTGTCAGTATACTATTTTACATCATCAGGTCAACTGTTGTTGTTCTCATGGTGATTTTAATGAATAATCAGTACTTCAACCGGGAATGTTAAAATCTGAAAAAACTAAATGCTTTTTTCTATTCCCAAAGATCAAATTTTGCCTAGAAAATTACATGACAATATTCAAATAAATATTGTAAATGGTATTTTTTTTTATAATACACGAAAAGTATGTGATACACTTTTGACATTCTGAATAAACTTACATTTCATGATCGCATACCAGCTTTTCACAGTGCTGTTTTTAAATTAGTCCATTTCGTCACAAATGGGTGTAGAATTTTCCCAACGTTAACTTGTAGAAACCCCTGTATCTGAGGAAATGAACATTTCTAATCAGATATTGGCAGGAATCTGTGAAAGTACTTACGTCAGCGGGTAGTCTGTTTTATCAGCTACTGAAAACAATGGTTCCGCCACTCTGACACCCTCTCTACGAGGAAGTCCTAGCTGTGACTAGAAACAAGCTTAAATGTAAAAAAAAAAGAAAAAGAAATATTGTTCACTATTACGTTGTTTACCTGCATCAGCCCACATTCGGCTCGTTGGTGGCATACGGTCGGGTACGGGAAGCAGGGATCTGCCAACAGTCGGCTCAAGGGCGGTATGCGATTGGATACGGGTAGCAGACATCGGCCCACGGTCGGCTCGAGAGCGGCTTAAGACTGGAGGCTCGGCGGCCGACAGCGGGCCGCCTCCGAGCCGATCGGTCAGCCCGGAACGGTTCCGATTTACAAAAACGTAGCCGCGCCAACAGTGGGCCGCTCCCTATGCAGCCTTTGGCCCATTATATGCGTGCTTACTGGGTATGTACGTCCCAGAAAGATGAGTCGATGAAAACAAGTAGCGATCCCGTCGTATGAAATATTACTGTTACTACAGTCTTCACAAAAAGTTAAGGACCAGTCAACATAATGGGTGACAGTTTCAATAAATCCGAAAAAAATAAACGAATAAGATTTTTCTCGTAAAATTCGGTAGCAAGGTTAAGGGGTAATTAGTGAACATGGCGACCATTGTGTGGATGGCACGTGCGGGTCACACAGCATGCTTGGCACGTTTGAAAATCTGCAATTTCGGCAAAACTAGACCGAGTTTCAGTGTTCAGTGAGCGATACCTGGGGTTTTCTGCACGGCAAAAATGAGACGCAGGTCAAAGAATGCATCCCTGGTTATGTGCTCATTTGTTTGCCTACATAAGCCGCCGTTTCAGCGATGTTCAGCACTACACCAGCATGCCACCACGACAAAAGTTGAATGATATTTGCAAGTGGTCCTTAACTTTTTGTAAAGGCTGTATGTTATGTCACTGAAACCGAGCCGTGGTTTGAAAGCGTATTACTGAGGTCGACATAAGGATTCGAGTCACAGGGCTGCACAATTTGGGAAATTTCATCTTTAGTTCATTTCTTCCAGCTACTCCTGGGATATATTCAAAGAAGACATTCACCAACCATCCAGCTCGATCTCGTCACGGACGAAAAAGTCCTGGGCAAAGTGGGACAGCTTTGGAACGTTCCTGCTTTGTGTGGTGTGTTTCTGTGTCGTCTTGGGAACCGCTACTCTGAGTAAACTGACGTTGCTACTCATGGTGCACAACCTTCCCACGCTGCTGAACCAGCCACTTATTGCCAAGGTCAACTCAACCGGCGGTCCAAAAGCCAATAATGCGAAGGTGCGTGAATTAACGTGGCCCCTCGTTCTACAATTCGGGTGTTTTCCTTTTTACGTGCTGATTAACAAGGCAGTTAGTTTGCTATGTCTTCTCCCTATTGCAGCAAAGAGTATTGTCGAAGTCGAGATGCCGTATATGGGTTAGCCCCCCCCCCCACCCCCACCCCAACACACACACACACACACACACACACACACACACACACACACACACACACACACACACACACACACACACACATTGACACACACATACCCCATTCCCCCTCCCCCCACCCGGAAAAAAGCCACCCCCCCAAAAAAATAAAACACACACAAAAAAACCAACAAACAAACAAACAAACAAACAAACAAACAAAAGAAAAAAAAACAAACGAAAACAACAATAAAACAAACAAAAACCCCCCAAACAAACAAAAAAAACCCAAAACCCCAAAACAACAAAAACCAATCAAACCCAAAACAAAAACAATAAAAAAAACAACACCCAAAACAAACAAACAAACAACAACAAAACCGCCCACCACTAAACAAGCAAAAACAAAATCGAAAGACATAACACCCCCAAGAAAGCTCAACCAAAAAACAAAATAACTCTTACGCTGTTACACACACAGCATAGTTACATCTCTAAGGGAGCCTGGACAGTTTATCAATAAAGCATTAGACTATCAGTGCTCGGGTCATGAGTTCCAATCTAGGCAGGGACCTAGCTTTATGCTGGCTTTTTCCTCGTTGCCCAGTCTTTGACATCACCCATACGTGGTGGGAAAGGACGCTAAACCCCTAAACGCCGACCCACCCGTTTACAACTGTAACGTTTGAATTTGCAGAGCGCAAATGTTCAAGTGTCCGTGGCGTGGTTGGCAGCCATTCTTATCGTCATCTGCACGCCACACGTTCTCGGCGCCCTCTTTAATTTACACCGGGTTTGCTTCAAGAGGAGCTCCTCCCGTAATACTAAGAGCAGGAAGGACACGGAAGCAGCGGACTCACAGCTGGACAAGAGAAGGAAGGACACGGAAGCAGTGGACTCACATTTAGACTCAACAGCACCAAGCGCGGAATCGCCGTCAGCTTCATCGGTTCCGTCATCAACAAACCATTCGTCAGGTTCATCCCTATCCACGGGAGCACGTAAGGAAACATGTTCGACCACGTGGCCAACGCTTCGTGAAAAACTTTTACTGTTTGGAAAAATGCTTCTTGTGAGTATTGAAATGAATCAATTTAGCTTTCTCTTTTTTGCAGCTTCGTGAGGGAACCGGGATAGCCGAATGGAAGAGCGTTAGAATTTCAGTGCTCGGGTCGTGAGTTCGAATTCCGGCTGGGGCCAAATATTTGTGCTGGCCTTTTCTTTTTCTACTGTAATTTCACCCCAAATCCGCCAGCACAGAAGCAGTTATCGGGCAAGTGCAAACACTGTTTCCGACCGAGGACTCGATCTGTTTCCTGTTCGTAAGCTAATGGACATCTCACGTGATATGCATGCAATTCAGCTTCGCACCGCGACAGGTGAAATATAAACGGGCTCGTTTCGGATTCTAATGGAGATACACGCACATGTGCCCTGTACTCCATCGAGGCTGCGTGGACGTCCTGTCTATACCATTCCAGACAAATAATGAAGGTGCATACTTGTATGCTTCTACGAAAAGTTAATTTCACCACTCTACATACTTTAGGCATGTGACGTATGCATAAATTTACAATCAAAGATTCGGGAGGTTATCAGGTGTTTGTAAGCCAAGGTAGCAAATGTGTGTGTGTGTGTGTGTGTGTGTGTGTGTGTGTGTGTGTGTGTGTGTGTGTGTGTGTATGCGCGCGCGCGCTTTATGTGCCGTTGCTTTATGGGAACTATTTATAATTATTCATCAGTTTTACTCATTTTCTTGTTTGCAGACGCTCTTTGTAGAGGCAATAAACACAGCGCAGCTTACGATCCTAGTGTTCGTTGTGTTGCCCAGTTACGATCCTTACATGGCATTCCTTCTACTGTTGAACACAACCTTCCTCCCGGCCCTGATCAGGTTTGTCGAAGACGTCTGCCGTAAACGCTGTGACTGCCGTGGACTTTCCCGGTTCGCAAAGGACATATCCGGACTTGGTTGCCAGGTCGCTGCACTAGCATTATTGGGCTGGGACGCCGCCGCCAAGAACATGGGCACTGTGCCGATTGCTGTGATGGAAACAGTACTGGTTCTCGTGCCTATTGCGTGGTGTGGTAATTACTTGAAACGGTTTAGCAAACTTCATGAAAATATGACCAATTTAAACCTTAAACAGCACAAAAAGTGTTATTTCTTCGTGTCCTTGCTGAAAATCGGGTTTCCAGTGTTAGCTGTTTTCGCAATATATCACATTTCTGGCGTGGTCGTAACTGTTGACAACTGGGTATTACACAGTGACGACGGAAGCTGCAACCGCCATCTCCCGTACATCCTGGCTTCAGCTAACATTATCTCCAGCTTCGTATGTTACGTGTTTGCAACAGTGGCGTGCAAAATGCGGGCACAGAAGTTCTGTTTTGCAATTCCTTTGATGTTGGCCCCAGTACTCACATTTGGCTTGATGCACCTTTCTTACTTCAACACCATCTCTGAGCGATTCCTGGGCTGTGATGCTATTGGGCTTCCACTAAACGCACGGTGGGGGATCCTACAATACGCCGCATTGCTGTGCAGTTACCTCGCATATGTTGTGATTGGACGACATGTGTTGACACGTCAGAAGACCAAGATTCTACAGCGTGAACAGTAAGTGAACGGCAGATTTTTCAGCTATCGCAACCTCCACCACCACCACCACCACCACCACCACCACCCCCTAAAAAATCAAACAAAACAAACAACTAACCAAACAAAAAAAAAAAAAAAAAAAAAAACCAACAACAAAACAAAACCCCAAAACCCACAAAAAACAAAAAAACAAAGCAAAACAACAACCAAAAAACCCAAACAAACAAACAATCAAAGAAACAAACAAAAACAGCAACAACAACAACAACAACAAAACCCACAAAAAACTGCCAGTGTCAAGATTTAAGAAAAAATCTATACAACAGATCTCAAAGACAAAGACAAATCTTGGACATTTACTGTAGATTTGAACTGATCTGATTACTATACAATTCTGGGGCGTAAACTGTATCATCTTATACAGAACAACAAAACGCGCGCAGAATCAGAGCTATTTTAGTATTTGGATGACATCGACAATACAGTTTAATAATAATAATAATAATAATAATGACAGTACTTATAATTATAACCTGTTGGTTGAAACAGTTCTAAGCGCTAAGTTTGCAAGTACCTTACGAGTATAGCAGTGCAGTTTGTTGGCTAAACTCTGTGTTGCAGTTTGTTCAAGCGTTCTTGTTATTGCGGCATTTTCGTGGACAGCTCGCTAATTTTCACTCGTATCAGAAAGGATGTAAGTACCGTAGAGAAATCAAGACCACTGCTGGCGCCATGATGTGCACTGTTTAACTTTGTGTGCTTGTGTTTTTCGTTCAGACTAACGTTGTCCGCTGAAGGCAACAAGCAACTTTTCTAAGACAAAGTTGTGGCAATATGAAAACAATATTGCACTTAACGTTACTTCACAAACTCAATGTTCGGTATGCTTGTGTGTGTGTGTGTGTGTGTGTGTGTGTGTGTGTGTGTGTGTGTGTGTGTGTGTGTGTGTGTGTGTGTGTGTTTGAGAGAGAGAGAGAGATCAGTGTCTGAATTGCCATTACTGGAAAAGATTAGTGCCTAAACAGGTGACCTACTTTTAATATATGATTATCAATACCTAACACTGAGTAAGACGCTTACCATTAAACTGTATCAAACTTCTTGAAACAGCGTACGAACCAAGATGCTCCCATGGAGTCGGCCGCCGATTCAAAAAAGTCGACCCAAGAAGAGTCTCCAGAGAAAACTACACCATTTGTATACGTGTGTGCCACAATGTGGCACGAGGAACGCGATGAGATGGTGGAAATGATGAACTCTATTGTAAGGTAAGTCTCCTCTTTTTCAGAGTGCACGGTAAACCAAATGGCGAAGCAGAGAGCCGTTGCATTTTATTTCCAGGTCAAGACAATGAAAGTCAGAAACCATCAGTCTCGCTACAAGAGAGATATCAACGATAAACACACCAAATGCACAAGTGTATGTATCACGTTAGATAAAAGACTGACAACATAACAATGTGTATGAACTATGACAGTGGGAAACTGGCAAGGATGTCGACGGACTTTTATTTCGTTACTAAATGCGTGGATCAGCAGATGAGTGTGGAAAGCATGGTTGATTGCTGACGGAGATTTTGTTTCTCTGATGGACTGAAGTGGTATTATGTGTTTGAATTATAGCTCTGTTCTTAATTATGAAATTATGAAATTCAGTTTCTAAGAAATGTTGTTCTTAATCAGTTATAGTATTACTGTCATGAGTGTATGTGATGGGTGTATGAGTGAAAAGTGCGTATGGGTGCATGGCTGATGTTTTTTTACATGGAGATTCTGTTCTTCTGTTAAGAGCTGTACACCATAAATTTCCCTGATGGGATTAATAAAGTTATTCTTATCTTTCTTATCTTTTTATTTTATCTTATTATCTTAAACCATACGACGTGATTTTCGTCATTTACATAGATGCAATAGAGAACCTATTTCAAGAGATAAAGTAACATTCAAATCACTGGGCGTTTACAGTTTCATTGTGTATTTTTTTCCCCTAAAAATATCATTTCTTTTGAACAGGCTTAGTAATGATCAAAGAGAAAGAAAGGAACATGATGAGGCCGACGACTACTACGAGTTTGAAGGTCAGCAATGACTTTTTTTTTACTGAAAACAATTTTACTCTAACAGTACAAATATTTTGTTTGTCTCAAAAACTAATTTCACTGTATCGGTACCGTTGCTTCTATAGTGGTTGGCAATCCTAACAATGAACCGGGAGACCTGGGTTCGATTCCCAGCCGAGGCAAACGGGATTTTTCCTACTTAGGTCAGCTCCTGCCCAAAACGGGTGTGCCATGGGCCCAGTGGGAAGGCTGTTGCACACAGCCGAGACTCACCCACTTCACGGCTGCGACTTAAGGGTGCCCTGTTACGTCACATCTCATGATGTAGATGACTTGAGTTCCCGGGCCTGGTTAACGCCGAGATATTTACGACAGGAAACGCGGGATGCGGCCCTGTCCCTCAGTCCCGAATCATATGGACCTCCACAGCACCACCAGACCGTCAATCTCATCATCATCATGAATAATAAAAAGTGCCCCAGCTTCCAAACCCTCCATAGATTCCACCCAGGTCCTGGGAGAAACACCACTGGAGCTTCTTCTTCTTTTCGATCGCCGTTATCACACTGGGAGACAGGTGCTTGAGATGAATCTGGTGGTCTTCTGGAGTTATTCCACCGGCCCGTACATCTTCTGTTGCAGGAGGACTGGTTGTGGCCAAGTCGCTTCCCTCAGGGTCTGGAAGTTCCTGCAGTCTTGTAGGATGTGTTCTGTGTTCTGCAATGCTTCTCCACAGAAGCACATCGGGGACGGCACAAGGCGCATATTTCTGTGCAGATGGTGTCTCAGCGTTGTGTCCGGTTCTGAGGCAGAAGATGATCACCTGGTCCGGTCTTGTCACCTGATGGTAGCTGTCAAGGGCATCAGGGGGTCTGAACAAAGACTTGATAATGGTCTTCATTTATGTTAAGCTGGCCGCATTTTCTTCTTGATGGTCTTCTGCACCTAGTTTTGCCATTCTGTCTGCCTCCTCATTTCCTTGTATGCCACAATGTGAGGGAATCCACTGCAGGACAGTCTTGAGGCGCTTGATGTGTTGCAGTGCTTTCCGGAGACAAGGCAGTTTATAGTTGTACCACTGGAGCTAGCGAAGAGTTGGGGCAGAAAAAAATTTCGTCTATGAAATACAGTCTTGAGACGTGACGTTTACGTATGACAAATCCCAAACTAGGAACTGCCAGACAGCCACTGTCCACGCCAAACCAGCAGCATCCCATAATAGTCGCAAAACTCAATTTTTTTTTATGTGATAGCTGCAAGAAATAGCCTACACAAGAATTATCTACTTCACTTCTGTCCCTCTAATGTAAGACCTTTCTTTAGTTTGCTAAACTACCGCGCACCCACACCGCCCTTTACCCAAATCGTAGTGAGTTTGACGATGCTACATATTATTGTAACTGATACTGCAATTTCTCTGGATAAGTGTTCTCACGCCTGAATGATCTAATAATCTTAAAGGATTATTATTATTCAATAATTGCAGCTCACATTTTTTTCGATGACGCCTTTGAGCCTCATGGAAATGACGAAGACGCCACAAGGGTGAACAGCTTTGTACAGACGCTGAAGGATGTTGTCGACGAATATAAGGAGTAAGTTTCCTTGTTTTTTCTTAATGGTTTTTTTTTTTTTTTAATTGAGGCACTTTCCATTATCACCTGCGGGCATAGATAGTTTTTGATTACCTTATGTATTACGCGTGTGTGAACATTTTAATCTTCACATAGCTTTATTTTGAATACTCACATTCAGATTTAGATTTCATGAAGTTTGTCGAACGGACATTGCAGGGTTGAGTGGTGGTCTAAAAGGTAACGCGTCGACCTTAGCCACTGCGCTGCTGAACAGCGAAGCGTGGATTCGAGCCCAGGTCGAGCTTTTGATATGTTATACCAGGTTTCTCTCCGGGTTAAACTGCATTCCTCTCCCAGAAAAATTGAAAAAAAAATGGATAGGTAGGTTGGGTGGCAGTACGCCGCGGGGCGAGCAGCCCGATTTAAAAAAAAAAGAAAAGGGGGGGGGGGGCAGTGAAGTAGTAAAACAAATAAAACAAAACAGAAAAAAGTAGTCCACTAACAATGCAAGACGGAGTTGTTTTCCCTTAACACATCAGTATAAAACAAAACTGTTTGTTTGTGTTCGTTATAAGTATCCGGTGTTATCAGAAATATCACTGTGAACTGTACATACGACCTATGTAGTTTCCCTTGCTGGCTTGTTCTGGCGATAGTCTGGCCCAATTCCTTTACGTCAGGACAGAGAATGAGACTGTGACGTGCCTTTGCAGAATTGCCTCCCCTCCGAAGGCCGTCGCCACCCCATACGGCGGACGTCTGACGTGGAAGCTGCCTGGTGAAAATAAGCTGGTTGCTCATCTCAAGGACAAGGCCAAAATCAGGAACAAGAAACGGTGGAGCCAGGTTCGACTACATTTGCCAGTATTCGATTTAATAATAATAATAATAATAATGAATATTGTATAGGCGTTTTACCCAGTTTCATGAATCGGCTCAAAGCGCCGCGAACTGAACCCAACACGCACGCTTACGTGAATCACAAATCACACACATTCTCTCACACACTGGACATAAACACATTACAATCTACGTGGTGCGAAGGGTCAGCTCAGCTATTTAAGTTTCGGAATTTATAATTGCATTTATTTTTTCAAATTTGGTGGGCTGAACATTTCCAAAGCAGAGGGGGAGGAAGCCGGAGTACCCGGAGAGAACCCCCGACGACCGGCCCGAACTGATTGACTCTCAACTTGAACATGGATGTCAGGACTTCATACATTTTATCAAGACCAATATATTGATTGACTTTACCATTACGCAGTATCTGCTTGCATAGCTTGTCATTTTTGTCTGCAAATCCACAAAAAGGCAACACGATGTCACTATGATTTCTCCTCGGTGTTATTCAGGGATGGAACGTAGTCGATCAAGCACACTTGAGCAAGTTTTTTTTTTTTTTTTTTTTTAAGCAAGTTAGCGATGGATTAGATAGGTAAATACCAATTACCAGTTCACATGAGTGCCATGGCTTCCCGCCATTTTCGCTGTCACTTCTTTTCTGGTGAAGAACTGCAGACGCACAGCGTTCTTAAAGAAGGGACAGCCAGTTTAACAGAACCGTGTTTCTAATGTATCTCAGCTGTTGTACAGGTGATGTACATGTATTACTTCCTCGCCCATGAACTGCACAAGCGGCAGGGGAACAACCGGACACTCGCCAAGAACACGTTCCTGTTGGCCCTGGACGGTGATGTGGACTTCCAGCCCGACGCACTGCTCCTGCTGATCGACAGACTGAAGATCAGTCCCGACGTGGGCGCGGCGTGTGGCAGGATCCATCCCATAGGAACGGGTGAGCATCGCCTTAAATTAATTAAGTAAATTAAGGTTTGCTGACTACAGCATGGAATCACGTGTTATTTTTTTTCTGTGTTATCCTTTAAGCTGTATATGTTTATGTATACGTCGGCCGCCACCGACAACAATGAACAAATGCCGACGAAACGCGAGCGACGCGCAACCATGCATGAGCGACGCGCTACCGTCTGACTGTACCGTAAGCTTCACGAACAAGATTATATAAATTTAAAGGGATTGGATGGGAAACAAGCCACTCCTCAACTGCAGCAAATTGGCCTAAATGCATACATCAGTCAGTGCTGGTCCCCACTCTTACAGGAGTCACGTGTTCATCAGTCGTCCATCTAATCCGACAGCAAAAAGCATCAGTGATAGAGAGCACCATCGACAAACAGAAGTACAGATCACAGAATTCACACCCGTCAACAGCTTCACAATAATTAGAAAAGCATAAAGTTACAAATAAATGAAACTGCACCCCCCCCCCACTCCCCCCTCCCCCATCCACACACACATACATACTCTCTCTCTCTCTCTCTGTCTTTGTCTCTCTCTGTCTCTGTATCACTCTCTGTCTCCCTCTGTCTCTGTATCTCTGTCTCTCTATGTCTCTGTCTGTCTGTCTCTGTCTGTCTGTCTGTCTGTCTGTCTGTCTGTCTGTCTCTGTCTCTCTCTCGCCCCCCCCCACCCCCCCTCCTCTCTCTCTCAAACACCCAGAGGTGTCAGAAAAAATAAAACTACCCAAACAACTGCCTTTCTTTTGCCTGTGCTATAATCTTTAACAATGTTTCACCCAGGTCCTATGGTGTGGTATCAGGAGTTTGAGTACGCTGCGAGCCACTGGCTACTCAAATCAGCGGAGCACGTTTTCGGCTGTGTGCTCTGCAGTCCCGGATGCTTCAGCCTGTTCAGGGGTTCAGCTCTCATGGATGACAACGTGATGAAGACGTATACAACACCATCGACAGAAGCCCGCCACTTCGTCCAGTATGACCAAGGTTCGGGTTTGCTGCTCAGTGCGTAGTTTGGAAAACACGACAAACGTTACGCAGACTCGTGTGGTTATGCCTGAATTATAGACATTATGTTTGATTTCGAATTTACTACTACTACTACTACTACTACTACTACTACTACTACTGAATTGTACTTATATAGCACAAAAATCTCATAGAGTGACTCAATGCGCGTACTCCCGCATTCACACACAGAGAGAGAGAGAGAGAGAGAGAGAGAGAGAGAGAGAGAGAGAGAGAGAGAGACACACACACACACACACACACACACACACACACACACACACACACACACACACACACACAGAGCAGCTGAATCAGGGGGAGGTAAGCGGACCTAGTCAAAAGCCAGCCAGAATAGATACGTTTTCAAGTTAGACTTCAAACGATCTATGTCCGAAAGGTCTCTCAGACCGGTAGGTAGTGCGTTCCAGAGTGACGGGGCAGCGAAGTTGAACACGCGCTCGCCTACTGTCTTGAGGTTCCGGCGAAGAACATTTAACAGTTTTTTTTTCCAGAAAAAAATGAAGTTATTACCAAACCATCCCCGCAAGCTCAAGTGAAAAGGGCTCCATGGAATGAAACTGTTAACTCTCCAGGCCTTTGCAACAAAATTACTGTGGTTAAAAAAAATCGCTTGGCTGTGTTCAGGAGAGGACCGGTGGCTGTGCACGCTGTTGTTACAACAAGGTTACCGCGTGGAGTACTGCGCCGCTTCTGACTCGTACACCCATGCGCCAGAGGGATTCAACGAGCTGTTCAATCAGAGGCGGCGCTGGAACCCGTCGACCATGGCCAACATCATTGACTTGCTGAGGACTCAAGCAACCATCCGGGAACGCAACCAGAGCATTTCTTATCCCTACATCATCTATCAGGTACACAACATCAACTTACAGCACCGGCTGGCAACAGAAACTTCGGCTGTCGAATTTGCCGGCTTGCGCCTGAAGTTACGCATACTCTTACTCTCTGAGCTGTGTTGGTAGCGTCTAACGCCTGTTCTTAACTGGGCACAGCGCGCGAAACACACATGTGCACATCACAGTCGTTGCGCTCGGTGTGTCTACTAACTACAAAACTGAACACAGCTGTGCTCGGTGACAAACCGATTGAGGATGCACTGTCCGCCATGTTTGCGCGCCGAGTGACGTAGTACAGCCAATCACTGGCAGAATCTGTTGTGGAACCCACAGTGACAGTTGTAGCTATTTGAAATCCAAGTTGCTGTGATGACGCCACAACCCCCCCCAACAGCACAACTGTGTCACAACTGCGGACAGCACTGTGGCGCTCCGCAGTGCCCAGTTAAGAGCCAGCTTAACATCGTAATTTGACCGAGACACAGCTTACACAGCTCATTATCACAAGCGGGCACAGCCACCTGAAGTGGCGGAAAGCGAGGCATCAGCTGGACACAAAACAAAGAGAGAGAGAGAGAGAGAGAGAGACCACAATAAACTTTAATGGCCGGCGTGGACCCTGTTTCATTCTGCAGCCCGCACAGTGCTTGTGAGAGCATTAAGCGTGACCATTCCCTTCCTATCTCTCCTCTGCCGCACGGGGCACGTCCTGCTGCAACAGCAACAGCACAGCCTATTTTTAGGATCTGCAGCGGTGACCAATAGCTACGGCCAGGCTGGAACCAGTAGAGGGGGGGGGGGGGCAATAACTTGATTTCCCCCGGTCAGTGACCTCTCAGGTTTATGCCAGCCAGCCCCCAACAGGTTTTCGTCCCCAGTGGTGCGCATTATCAACATTCCCAAGTTTGGCAAAAAGACGTGTTTCGCACGTACAGCTTGCAGTCGCATGTAAAAGTCGAGGTTAGGGATTTTAGCCCCGGGTTGAAGTCTAACCTCGAACTAAACTAGCTCTAGCGTTAATTTTTTTGTTGTTGTTTAAATCAGGAAGCGGGTCTGGGTTAGGCCAATAGCCGTTGGTTTAATAACCTCGAGTTTTACATGCGGGCCCAGAGCTCTGCATAACTGAAACTATTTCGAGAGTACAGGCCTGTGTGTCTATACTCACAAGCGTGACTTTTCCAAACCGTAAGTTGGCTTTTAGTGTGCGCGGCGTAACTAACTAACTAACTAACTAACTAACTAACTAACTAACTAACCTAACTAACCTAACTAACTAACTAACTAACTAACTAACTAACTAACTAACTAACTAACTAACTTGGCTTATAGTGAAGTCTAGTAATTTCGAAATATGAGCGGTCAATCACTTTGTGTTTGTGTGTCAGTTTTTCCTTTTCCTGTCAACCATCGTGACTCCGGGTACCATCTTCCTGCTGGTGGTAGGCGCACTTTCTGCTGCCTTTCCCGTCTTCAGTCTCGTCGGCAGTTTTGCGGCCAATCTCATCCCGGTGGCCATCTTTGTCATTGTCTGTTTCAACTGCAAGCAGCAGACGCAGGTATGGTGCACTACATGTCTTTGGAAATGTTCAGCCCACCAAATTTGAAAAATTAACAATGCAATTCTAAATTCTGAAATTTAAATAGCTGAGCTGACCCTTCGCACCACGTGATTGTAACGTGTTTATGTCCAGTGTGTGAGAGAATGCGTGTGATTCACGTGAGTGTGCGTGTTGGGTTCAGTTCGCGGCGCTTTGAGCCAGTTCACGAAATTTGGTAAAGCGCCTATACAATACTCATTATTATTATTATTGTTATTAGAAATTTCGCTGACACTTTCACAACATCCTTAGGTCCATCTTCTGACTTGACGTCTACTCTAGGCCCACAAATCGTTCTACGCTGTTTTGTCAGTGTCCTATGTCCGTGGGCGGTCGGTGGTCTAGTGCTTAAGACCAGTGCGAGGGGTCAGGTTCGAGTCCCAGTTGGGGCAAATAATTCTTTCTTGTATGAGGCACCGTTCATTCGGGCCGATCGTTGGGGGGTTCTCTCCGGGTACTCAGGCTTCCCATCCCTTCCCCCTCAAATTTTGAAGTGTTGAGCCCAGAAAATTTGAAGCTCGAAGATAAATGCAATTCTAGATTGCGAAACTTATATTGCTGGGCTGCCCCTCGCACCACGTGATCTGTAATGTGTTCAGTCCAGTGTGTGAGAGAATGCGTGTGATTGAAGTGAGCATGCGTTTTAGGCGCTTTGAGGCAAATCAGGAAACTGGGTAAAGCGCGTACACAATACACAATTATCATCATTATTATTATGATTATTATTTCCCACCACGAACACTTGATACCTGCAGATTCAGCCTCTGTCATGCTTTCACTGACTGAGCCAACACAAATGTGACTCGTTCTCGCGATAGGGACCGTAAGTCGCGCTAGGCCGAACGCCGCTTCAGGCGAAAAGAGTGCTGGGGGTCAGTATGGCCGCCTTGTGAGTAGCCAGCTTCAACTGCTGATATCTCTGTCAATTTTAGTAGTACAGCTTTCATTCTTATATTGAATTAAACTGCATAACCCGTAGATTGCAGTGACATACATATCTCAAAATTTACAGTTTTTGACTTATGGTCCCTTTTTTGAGAACGGGTCACAGATTGTCTTCTGTGTAGCCTAATTATCTTGGAATAGTCACGATTAGGAAGTTTATTCATTCAGACATTCACAGCGCTTGGTTTTGGACATGTCTGATTGTATGATAGGGATTGCGCAGCGGGATTTGTGAAATGGATAACGGAGGTTACGGGCTGGATTTCGGATATTTGCGAGACCAGCCACAATTACGTTTTTTTTTTAGAAATTGGTTGGTAATGGGTGGATGGGTGTTTGGGGGTTTAGCGTCCTTTTCCACCACATACGGGTGATATCAAAGACGGGGCAACGATGAAAAAGCCAGCACAAATATTTGGCCCCAGCCGGGATACGAACTCACGACCCGAGCATCAGAATTCCAACGCTCTACCATTCGGCCACCCGGCTCCCCGATTGGTAATGGACAGGGAATCATCTTGTATTCCTCACATTTAAATAATAATAATAAAAATAATAATGAGTATTGTATAGGCGCTTTACACAATTTCATGAATCGGCTCAAAGCGCCGCGAACTGAACCCAACACGCACGCTCACGTGAATCACACGCATTCTCTCACACACTGGACATAAACACATTACAATCACGTGGTGCGAAGGGTCAGCTCAGCTATTTAAATTTCAGGATTTAGAATTGCATTTATTTTCAAATTTGGTGGGCTGAACATTTCCAAAGCAGAGGGGGAGGAAGCCGGAGTACCCGGAGAGAACCCCCGACGATCGGCCCGAATGAACGGTGCCACATACGAGAAGGAAAAATTCTTTGCCCCGAGTAGGACTCGAACCCCTGACCTCTCGCATTGATGAAAGGTCTCTTAACCACTAGACCACCGACCGCCCCACCGACATTTAAACACATTTCCCATCCCGCACGAGAATCCCACGTTTTTGACTCTTTTTCCGTTTTGGACCTGTATAAGAATAAGAATTTCCGTTTTGGACCTGTATAAGAATAAGAATTTCCGTTTTGGACCTGTATAAGAATGAGAATTTCCGTTTTGGACCTGTATAAGAATAAGAATTTCCGTTTTGGACCTGTATAAGAATAAGAATTTCCGTTTTGGACCTGTATAAGAATAAGAATTTCCAAATGTAGAACATTGCTTTGTGGTCTCATAAAAAGCATGCCACTCACTCACTCATATGGCCATACACACCCACTCCACCCATCTACATGCTCGCACACTCACACCTAAAAACAGTGACCTAGCTGCCATCTGCCCTATATTGCATCACTACAAATTACAACAGACCACCCCACATCACACCACAGCAGCAGCACAACAGCAGAATCAGGCAAGATTTACGGTTCCTCAAATTCTCTTACTGCAGCAAACACGAGTATAATCAGTGCATCACTCCCACTAAACCAAATTTAAATCCAGACATGAATAACTTGAATTATGATTTTTTTTTAGTGAGGACACTGGTGCATAACCCGAAACTTACTTGGCAGGCATTGAGTTAATATTGTGATGTATACATGTAAAGTCGATAGCTAAAATCGTGACCAGGGCCCGAATGTAAAAGTCGAGGTTAACTTAACCCACGGCTACGGGGCCTAACCCAGACTAGGACAAAAGAAAAAAAAAAAAAAACCAAAAAAATAAAAAAATATATATATAAAAAGGAGGCAAAGAAAGGAAGAAATAAATCCTTCTATAATGACTTAGGCACCTTGCTGGAATGGACCCGCTTCCTGATTTAAAACAAAAAAACAACCGAAAATTTAACCCTGGAGCTAGTTTAGTTCGAGGTTAGACTCTAACCCCGGGCCTAAAATTCCTAACCTCGACTTCTACATGCGGAGCCAGTTACCACTTGCCAAGTGACAAATCAAAACTACACACTGTAGCCGAAGGAAGTATGAGTATCAACCATGTGCTATAGACCCATTGTTACACTTGTATCTGGCTGTCACCAGCTACTGTGGGCACTAATCCTGTCGGTCGGCTACATGATGCTGATGACGGTCGTGATCATTGGACTGGTACGCAAAGGCGTCGACTTTGGTGTCTGCTCCGTCACAACCATCTTCCTCTGCTTAATCGTCGGCGTGTTCCTACTGAGTGCCATCTTGCACACAAAGGTTAGGCAGTTTTTGTTTAGTTTTGTACGATTATATTTCACAAAAGGAATTGCAAGTTTAGTTTTGTTTAGAATTTTGTTTAGTTTTGTACGATTATATTTCACAAAAGGAATTGCAAGTGAGTGCTAAATTTTTTTATCCTTTCTCTGCCAAAGGCTCCCCTTGATTAAATTATTTGCTGCTTATTGTTGCTTTCACGTCTTCGAAAACCTAGTGTCCAGAACCTGCCATATCGACACTTAGCAAATGGCACATACATAAAATTGCGGCCAAAGGTATTGGACATTTTATCTACGTAAAAAAGCACATGAGTCTGCCACAGCCTTGTTTTCGGTACAGCCCCAAGAAACGGCCCACAGCTTGTCTATCGCTAGCTGCGCGTGCAGTGAGACAGAGAGACTTGTGCAGATTCAAGCTTGCGCTGCGAAGTTTGCTTGTCGCGCTAAACCGGTGCCCACTACAAAACTCGGATGTTTCGCAGAGAAACGGTCTGGGAATCGGAAGTTCTCCGTACGAAACGAAACGAAACGAAATGCCTCACGAAGGTTTGAGTTAGCAGCAGTTCGCGTTCGTAGGGGGAACCGGGATAGCCGAATGGTAGAGCGTCGGACTCTCAATGCTCGGTGGTGAGTTCGAATCCCGGCTGGGGCCAAATACTTGTGCTGGCCTTTCTCTCGTTGCCCCGTCTTTGATATCACGCTTATGAGGTGGAAAAGGACGTTGAATTCCTACCCCCCCCCCCCCCCCCATCACGTTCGTAGGGTCATCAGACACCCAGAGCTGTGCCTGTCATTGCAATAGACTATCTGCACCAAATGCAAGAGCCGTCTCCTGTGAAGTCTTGTGATCGTTAAGATAAGTAATGAAATTTTGAAACAAAAAAAAACCAAAAAAACCCAAAAAAACAAAAAAATCTCTGTGACAAGGAATTCGGCTGTGTCATTCACGGCTTCCTCTACTTCCTCCTTGCACCGTCCACGTCCATGCTGCTCATCATCTACTCCCTGGCCAACCTGCACGTGGTGTCCTGGGGAACTCGGGAGGCCGCCAAGCCGCAAGGCGAGAAGGGGAAAAAGGGTGAAGACGGACCTAAAGGGTTCCTTCAGAGATTCCTGTCAGCCTTATCGTGCAGTGAAATACTTAGGTAAGGCGTTATTTAGCCTTTAGAAAGTTACTTGACCAAGATGTCCTCCCCTCTTCCTCCTCCCCCCCCCCCCCCCCCCCGAGAGAGAACGAACGAACGAACGAACGAACGAAACTTTATTTTACAAGGATAAAAGATTAGGTACGCAGACCTGTCTTACATCTTGTCCTTGCTAGGCTACTTATATATACAAAGTAAGCTCCAACTAAGTAGAGCACACACAAACACACACACACGACCATGCTACTACATATATCAAGCAATACTATAAAAAAAAAATGACCAATATGTAAAGAACAGTAGGGGGAAAACAAAGGATGTGATAAGTGAGCAATGCAGATAAACCTTGAGATGTGTTTACAGTTTTAAAAGGAAAACTAACAAAAAGAACAACAACACGTGATGTGAGTAAGTATTGTCGTGTTCAAATGAAAGTTTTTTTTTTAAATTTCTGAAAATGTCAAGCTTCGCCCCGCCTATAAAATTCCCGAACCTGAACTCCCCGAGGAAGCAGACGAAAGGTGTTAACTAAACAAAGCTCCTCAAAGTTCCTAGGCAGAATCTGAAATCTTTTGGCTAACGCTGTTTCCGCTTTGTTACCCCTGTAATCAGGAACTCGCTGCCCGTTAGCGCGAGACAGCAACCTACTTTGGCTTCTTTCAAATCAATGCTAAAAACCTACCTGTTCCAACTGGCATTTTACTGATTGCCGTAGTACCTGCTGTGTAAGGATGTGTTTTATGTGCGTGTGAGTGATGAGTGATTGCGCAATGAGTTGTCTGCCAAGAATTGCGCTTTGTGTGTGTGTGTGTGTGTGTGTGTGTGTGTGTGTGTGTGTGTGTGTGTGTGTGTGTGTGTGTGTGTGTGCTCTTTTACTTTTTAAATTGTTCTTACGCAGTGTACATTGAGTGAATGTTTTTTTTTTTTTTTTTTTTTTTACTTCGGTTTTAGATTGTAAGGCGCCTAGAGCTCGTTCCTCGGGGATAGGCGCCCTATTATTATTAGAAAAGTGATTTGCTATGATGATGATGATTATTATTATTATTTTCGACCCTTACACATGTTTGCCGGAATTTCTTCCACTCTCATCATTTGTTCAGATGTGCGTGCTGTAGAACAGACATCCACGGCAGACGGATCGGAGAAACGAGACATGCAGCCTCCAAAAATATCGATAGTGTGGAAAAGGGGGTTCAGTGTACTGACGTGCTACAGGCTGATGATGCCACTCTTACAAAGGGCAAGACGACGAAAAAGGCGAAAAGCAGCACGGGTATGCTATAGTGACACCACGGCTTAAAGCCGGTGTGGCCAGGTTTTTATTAACACTGTAACTGTTAGAGTAACCAATTCAGCTTGCACATGTAATGTAAGCTTAGGCGCCGGTGTCTTTCTAGTGGTTTAAAGGTCTTTTCTTGAAGAGTAGCGAGTGATTGAAACAAATACATAGCTGAGCTAGTAAAGTTTTCTGCGTTTGTAGATACGACAATGTTTTGGTTTGCGTACTCCGAACTCAAAACCGTTTGACGGCAGCCGTTGGCTAAGTTTGTCAAGGGACGTAACGCCTGTTTTCAGCCTCTGGTTTGTTTACATTTTAATTATAGCTGTTTATTAATTCATCTTTGAAATTGCACCCCGACGTTCACAGATGGTAGAAGAACAAGGTGTACCTTCCGTTTTGTCCAAACGTCAGCAGAACTTTCTTTATGCATAGTTTTGTAAATAGTGACATTTTATTATTCTAATTCATACTTTTATTAATCACAATGATTAATCCGCGCAGTCCGATTTGAACGAAAAGAAAGGAAACGACAAGGAAATCAAAGTCCTTGGTCCCTCTGAAGTTCACTAGTTTCTAAACTAGTTACTGATCTCCCACTGGTCTGACAGAGCTGAAACAGCTGTGGCACCCATCTTCATGGACATCGGAGTTAGAACTGACCACCCCGGAAAGCCTTGATGACGAGGAAAACACGTTCTGGAAGGACCTGATCAACCGGTACTTGCTGCCTCTGAAGAACGACCCAGAGGACAAAAAGACAGCGGAGGCCAAGCTGGTTCAACTGCGGAATGGTGTCTGCCTCTCCTTTTTCGTCTCTAACGGGGTCTTCGTCAGTTTAGTTTTCACAATGGCGTACATCGCAACTTCTACGGATAGTTTGACCATTAATGTGAGTATTAGATCTTTCGTCTTAAAAATACACACACACACACACACACACACACACACACACACACACACACACACACACACACACACACACACACACACACACACACACACACAGTGGGCACACAGAGAAATTAATTTGTATTTGGCATCAAGCTAGTGTGAAAAGAGTATGAAAAGTGTATAGCCAGATACCGGAGGATATAGAGCATGTGCATACATATTCCTTTTTTCAGATGTGCGTTTGCGCAAAACTGAACATTGCTGGGCTGTTTTGTTTTCTCTGCTATCACTATTATACGAAAGGCAATATCAGGAGATGTCGTGGGAGATGTTCTTAACAGAACCAAAAGCGTCATGCATTTTTAAGGTTGTTTCTTTAGCCCAGTTGACCATTCTAAATTACGGTTATGCCCTTTCTTCAGGTAACGGAAGCCCGCCTTGTAAACAGCACCTAACGACAAACTAATTTCTATTTTCTCCTTATACAGCTCCCGTGCAACTCAGGTTCGTCTCGTGGTGAGGACATCCAGCCAATCTCCGTGGCCTTCATGGCAGTGTTTGGAATACTGCTCATCCTCCAGTTCTTTGCAATGCTGTGGCATCGAGCTGGTACCATGATCCACATCGCCTCCGACACGAAGCTATGCAGGCAGACAAAAAGAGAGTGTGATGATCTCTTCTGTGGGACCTGTAAGGAACAGGTACATGGTACCATTATATTATGTTATACTTTTGTTTTGCCGCAGCTCTTGGTCTGTTCCAGTGGTAATATTTCTCCCATTGCTGCTCAATTGGTATAGTTCGCCCGTTAGGGGGTGCAAATGTATACCAGTCCTGCACAAGAGGGGCAAATAAACTCCAGTCGTCCACCAACGGGGGCAGCTGTATCCCCGCAACGCGGGAGGGGGTGCAAATGTATTCCGGGGTTTGGCGAGGTGAAGTCACGTGGCCGCTGATTTCGTTCTACGAATTTACTTTATGCGAAATATCGACGGAATTGACTGGTATACATTTGCACCCCTTAACGGGCGACCTTTACCAACTGAGCCCCATTGCGTGGTTGGAATCCACGGAGGACTATGTAAGCTGGAAACTTTTTTTCTTATGTATGATGATAAGAATAAAGATGATGGTGAGAAGACCAACTGAGACAGTTTATAGCAAAAGCCTCGCCAGTGGGCCCATCGAACGCCCGATGTGGGTAGGAGCCGACCTAGGTGGGGAAAGTCTTGCTTGCTTGTCTGAGACCGTAGTCCGAGGTACCCACGACGCTAAGGAAACCGGCTGATCATTTAATAGACGATTCCCGGAGAAAAGAATTCGATGCCCGAAGACGCCGGACAGCAGACCTACCTCACTTCTTAGAAATTACGAAAAAAAACAAATTTCATGTGAAATCATGGGTAAAATTACGATAATTTGTGCATGTCATATTCCCAAAACTGTAATGTTACCTTCACTGGTTAGCGATTTTCGATGTTTAGAACATATAATCTTTCTTTATCAACATGAATTTTTTTTCAGACAAACACGACCGCTGACGCGGAAGAAGCAAACGTGGAACGAGAAGTGCCATATGTGCCAGAAGTAGAACGACACGTGCCAAGAGTGGAACAAGAAGTGCCAAGAGTGGAACAAGAAGTGCCAAGAGTGGAACAAGAAGTGCCAGAAGTAGAACGAGACGTGCCAAAAGTGGAACACGAGCTTCCAAAGGTGGAACGAGAAGTGCCAAAAGTGGAGCGAGAAGTGCCAGAAGTAGAACGAGAAGTGCCAGAAGTAGAACGAGAAGTGCCAAAAGTGGAACGGCAAGTGTCCATACGGGACATACCAGACATACAAGTAATAGACGTGCCGACAGTGGATACATCAACATTGTGACTGACCTTCCTGGAGTAGAAGTTTACTTGCCAGGCCCGCAGCAGTATCATCTAAATCAAGGTGACACTATGAACAGGCAATGTGTTAAATTGGCACGGCCACTCTGAGACTAGTGAGAAGGCTTTAAAACCCATTTCTGTCCATGAAATATGAGTTTCTTTTCCATGTCCCTTTTGAATCTGCAGGTGGCAGGACTAACTGAAGAGATACTTGCGGAGTTCTTGTTTGTTCCCTATCGTCGTGTTTTTATATCTCAGCCTTTCACACACAAAAAAGACTGTCCTGACTAAGCTTTCTTTTATTGTGACCAAAACGTTTTGACAACGCTTGAATCTGAGGTCAAGTGCTTAAAAAAAAATCCAGTGTCTCTTGACCTCAGGTTTGTTGCGGACGGTTTTTGGCAAAATCACAAGGGGAGAAGACTGGTTGAACAAATTTTATTGCTAAAGGTTTGTCTGTATAGCTGGATTTTATATGGAAATGGATGCTTGTGCACACACACACACACACACACACACACACACACACACACACACACACACACACACACACACACACACACACACACACACACACACACACACACTATTTGATTATTTGTTCATGTGGCAGCACACTGCAAAGGACATGTTTCGACATTTTATATAGACAATGTGTGGACTTTCCCCCCTAGAACCCATAATCTTGTTTGATTTGTTTTCAAACGGGACAATCCTGTTGACGTCATCTGTAAATAAGGCTTAAATATCGTCCGCTTGTCTGTGCCCATATACAATATTGTTTATTTTAATATTTTCCATTTAAATAGCATACTTCTGCCACTACGACAGTGTACCATCTCCATACCTAAGCGTTGACCACATAAGCTCGTTTTACGAAGTCCTGCTTTTCAACAGATCTTTTGAACAATTTGTAATTTTTTTTATAGATTTTGATACAGTGCATGTACAGTTCCTTGTATAAATTCCAGTGTTTTAAACATGCATTTCACAGCATTTTGCACACGCGTGTCATTGTCTAGGAATAATAATAATAATAATAATGACGATTTTTAGAGCGCCTGTTCTGAAGAGCTCTATTCGCTAAACACACACACACACACACACACACACACACACACACACACACACACACACACACACACACACACACCAACTACAATACGTACTACCCCCACCCACCCTCACCTCGTCCTCCTCCCACCCCCCACAGAGCAACCCCCCCTTCCCCCCCCCACACCCCACACGCACATATATTACACCAGTTAGATAAATTTTGTTCACTCTGATGAAATCGCATTTTTCCACCGGAGTTTCAATATTTGCAGTGCTTTATATATTCCAGACGGTAGATATATTTATGTTAAGGTTTACTTTTAGACAAGTATTTGCAGGCTTAACTGCCTCACATATGTCTTTTTTGAAAAATGTACTCTGTCAGTGACTGATTTCAAAAAGATGAAATGCTAGACTATGCAGCTTTGCTTTTGTTTGTATTTCAGAGAAGTGAAATTGGAAAATTATTCAGGACACAACGATCACATGTTTTTTTTCTGTTTTTGTGATTGTTTGCTTGCTTTTTCTGATTTTCCAATAAAGTACTCCTTAATTCACTAGCACTGGTGGTGTGCATATGATCCGACGGAATGTACGAGCATGGCGCATTTTTGACACGTCTTCGCCTTTGTATGAGCAGAAAGACTGATAACTTTGTAATCTTACACGGAGAAGTCACACTCATTACGACAGCTGATCCTGGCAATTAGCCCTCGAAATAGAACCACTCAAGCAAACCGACCACACGGAGCCCAAAAGAAACGAACACCTCAGACAAGTCTAAGCGCTTTGAGAAAGGTGGAAGAGCCGCTCTATCTTCAGGCAGGCCGACGTCTTCCATGGAGCGCACGGTAGCGCTCTGCTCAACACCGAAGGGGTCCTTGTTGACGAACTACTTGAGTCATGACTCTATGTCATCACAGGTTACTCAGTAAGGTGAACATGCATTTTAACACTACCTAGCGGGACTATTGACGTAGCCTAGTACCCTTCGAAATCGGTGTTAGTTAGCTCTCGAGCTTTGAATTTATTTAACTTCGGGGGACCTCTCCCCTTTATTGCGTTGACCCGTCAACCAGTTTACTGGCCACTTGTGAACTGCTGTTTTGCAATCACAACATTAAAGTGGTTTTTATCAGGGGATTCGGTGTCTGTCTTGACTGATGTGAAAAGAGTGTGATCAGACGGGAATTCTTGAAGGATTTTTTTTTAAAATTGCTAGACGTATCGTTCTTGGCGGAGGCGTACGTTGAAGTCACGGAAGTGGCTTGAATGATTTATAGGGTTTCATGCCTGGTCAGTGCGAGAATAGAACTGGAAACTTAGACAGTGTGTCGATCGCTAGTCAGTATATACATGGGTGTACAGGGCTGGTGACAATTATTGCCGGTGAGGAACCGCGTGTGTACATGACTTTAGGACACTCCAGCGTGACAGCACCATAGACCTACATATCTGAATATTCGTTAGAGCAGCCGAAGAAATGCTATAAGCAGTGGTGTAAATTTGCTTATGCCAATCAAATTTCAGTCACTGTGTCAGTGTTGGAGTGTAAAATTCCGTTTCACCCTTAGACCTGTCAGACATCTTACCGCTGTGCAGAAAAGGACTGAGGGTGGCAGAAGCTGTCACTAATGACAGACGAGTCCAGAACCCAAGGATGACGTGTGCTGTGGTGAGTGTAGACAAATAGCTGTTTTCAGAGTGATCGTGTGTTTGTTATTTTCGCTCCCGTGCTAGCCGCGAAATAGTCTTTGTTGCTTGCGCGGCGTTAAGCCCTAAATAACTAACTAACTAACTCGCTCCCTTGCCCGAGTAAGAAATCGAGCTGAATATGAAGTGGAAGAAAACTTATCTATAAATATCTGCTTCAAAGACAAGTATATGTCAGATACATTATTCATACAAAGACACATTCCAAATATGACACGTAATCGGCGGTATACACGAAATGTGCGATATTAACTATATAGTACATGCTTTAGAAGGCTGAGTTCGCTGCAGTTTACACTATACTATTACATCAGTTACATGTCTGAGGTTGTGTGTGTATCGGAGCTGAAATTCTCTCCCCTTTTTTCAGATCCGCACTCATCAGAGGCAGGCCTCATAATGGTTTCAACATTGTTGTTGATTTTTTTTCCATACTTTTCTTTGTATTGCTTTTTACATCATTTACAATCTGATTGAAATTTCAACCAACTAAACAGCAATAACAACCCCAAAACAAACAGACAAAAAACAAAATTCCAAACCCTTTCCATACTTTTTCGTGTGTCACACTCTTAATATAGACCCATCGTATTAAATGCCTTGATCAAATGTTTCACGCGAGATATACCTCGTCTCGAAGGCCAATCCCTCAGCGAAGCGCTAGCGCAACAAATGTGTTATCCATTGCTTTGTACACAACAGAGGTGACAGTTTGAGGTTTTACGCGTATGGGTGCTATTGCTTTGATTCTGATATCCGATAAGTTGTAAGTGGTATGTCGTGTAGGTGAAACGGAGGATTTGGGCTTGCATGTTTACTCATTCACTCAGGACATCAAACATAATTATTGCTTTTTGACCCCCGGCATACCTTAGCGGCAGGGCTGGAATTTGTATTTTCTAGAGGTATATTGGAAATGGGCATGGTGATTGTGCTTTCGCCGGGTACCGAAGTCAGGCTGTATGGATCAAGAACAAACACTAAGCGTGTTTGTTGAATAAGTGATACAATGGAAGAGAAAATCAAATTGTGAAATAACTTGTGTTTAATAACATGTTTTTGACAAACGAGTGTGGTTCAATGCACCTGCTGCACACTAAAATGAGCTCGGCATGCACTCAAAAAAAAAATTTAAACAAATCCGCTGTGTATTTCACATTATGTTGCAATTTCTCCCCAGGATCTAGTAACGTGTGTTTCCCTCTCTTTATGAAGTACTTTCCCTCCTCGGACATATTTGCGGTGTGTGTGTGTGTGTGTGTGCGTGCGTGCGTGCGTGCGTGCGTGTGTGTGTGTGTGTGTGTGTGTGTGTGTGTGTGTGTGTGTGTGTGTGTGTGTGTGTGTGTGTTCGGGGGTGTGTCGGGGGGGGGGGGGGTGGTCTCATTATAGGCCGCCCGACCAGTCCTATGCACTTTGGGGATCGTTGTTCAAAGTACATTCTCAGTGCCTACAGCTCCTCGGAAATTGTCCCATGAATAATTTGACGAGCATTTCACACTGCTGAAATAGGTCTCCTCGGAGTTCTCAGGATGACTATGTGTTAACCCGGCTGACAGAAAACCCTTGAAGCCACCAAATAAAAAGTTACACCAAGACCACAGACCTAGTTAAATATAGTTGTGGTATTAAGACCACCACGGGTGTTCGCGAGGTAATCCTCAATTTTATCGACCAAGAAATCTTTCATATGTACGGTTTTACGCGCTCGCACGGTAAACAACGCTGGGGTCTTTCTTCCTCGCTGAGTTGTTAATCCAGTGTGAATGGATTGTAGTCTCTTTTGGTCCTTTGATATTGGGTTTGGCAGATATGTGAGAGGGCAGTGATGAACAATAACCTCCTTGGTAAAGAATAAGAGCACGCACGCATACACACGCAAGCGCGCGCTCGCACACACGCGCGCTCGCACACACACACACACACACACACACACACACACACACACACACACACACACACACACACACACACACACACACACACACACACACACACACGCACGCACGCAGGCAGGCACGCACGCACCTTCCTGCATTCTTTTCCGTATACCCCGCCCTGTCTTTTTCTCTTTGTTTCCATGGACCGTCGATCGTGTGTGTGTGTGTGTGTGTGTGTGTGTGTGTGTGTGTGTGTGTGTGTGTGTGTGTGTGTGTGTGTGTGTGTGTGTGTGAGAGAGAGAGAGAGAGAGAGAGAGAGAGAGAGAGAGAGAGAGAGAGAGATTGAAAAGAAAGTTCCCCTAAAACGTTTCCCCAGATGGAAATAATACCGCAGGTACAGCAGAACAGAGGCGTTTGCTTCAACGTTTTGCTTTTGTTTTCGTTTTTTTTCCCCCCTCCAATTTTTGTTCGCCTCGATGGAAATACTGCAGTTCCCCTCGTGGAGCTGAAGTCTCTTTCCCCTGGTACATAGTCACACAACCACAAATACACTCAGCTTACTCTCGGCCGGACAAGAGGACCCAAATCCCACACTACTAAATCAACTAAGCAGTGTGGGCATTGTTATTTTCCTAATACAATGACAACAGAAGCGAAAATGAACAATGGCAGCTCGCGACGTTTGCAAGGCGGGTTTGTAGTGCCTGGATAAACAGTAGCCCCGGATCAGGAAAATCCTGGTACAGGCACTGATTTAACTATATAGGAGAAGTGACAAGTGGAGCGCCCGGTCAGGGGGAAGGGTGGAATGTGAACAGATCAGTTCTGGCTGTATTTCTGTTTCTCTCTTCTTTATATCTTTCTGTGAGTTTTTACTTCTTTGTCCCCGGGTAAATTAGCAACAACCATGGCGGGGATTTTATTTCCAGCTGGGTCTGCGTGTTCATCTGTGTCTAGGAATTGAAACCTGATGTTTATGGTCAATTTGCAGTCTTTATATATATATATAAATATATATATATATATGTTGTCTGTCAGTTTAATGACATTCGCTTGTTACGTCATATTTCGTTTTCGTCAGTTTAGTAGTTTGCTTCAAACAAATGCGTCACGAGATTAAAAGATTGTTAGTGTATTGTGTAGTGTTAATGTATTTCTCGCGGCACAATAATGTAATGGAAGACATTTTAAATCAAAACGATATTTTGCATGTATTCATCAGTCTAGAGTGCAGTTACCTTCAAACAAATATATTTATACCTTTTTGTATATCTGCGCAAATACATCAAAGTTATGGGGGGCCGGGATAGCAGAATGGTAGAGCGTTGAACTCCAAATGCTCGAGGGTCGTAAGCTCGATTCTCGGCTGGGGCCACATATTTGTACTGGCCTTTTTCTCGTTTGATATCACCCATACGTGGTGGAAAAGGACGTAAAACACCCAAACACCCACCCTTCAAAATCAAGAGTACAAGGCAGAACGTGCACTC
>JACVVK020000094.1:1517500-1522500 GCA_018292915.2 Batillaria attramentaria
TGTGAGGGGTTGGCGTTCAAACGAGCCAGCCGATTGCCACCAAATTTGCCATGAGCCTAGAGGGACACTTGGGGGAGAACATAGGATAAAGAAACAAAATAAAGTCTGTCAAGCTTGGTGAAATTAATTCTGAATTTAGTTTTGCCACAAATAGTGTTTGAAATATAAGAAGAGGCTAGCATCGGTGTGTGTGTGTGTGTGTGTGTGTGTGTGTGTGTGTGTGTGTGTGTGTGTGTGTGTGTGTGTGTGTGTGTGTGTGTGTCAGGGGTTGGCGTCCAAACGAGTCAGCCGATTGCCACCAAATTTGCCATGAGCCTAGACAAGTAACAAGTAAACTGGTATACATGTATACCCGAGCGAAGCCGGGTACTCTGCTAGTAAGTTATATATGAAGCAGAGCGTGTATCAAACATTCATCTTATTAAGGATTGTATTTGGAAATCGGGGAGTCGGGATAGCCGAATGGTAGAGCTTTGGGCTTCCAATGCTCGGGCCGTGAGTTCGAATCCCGGCTGGGGCCAAATATTTGTGCTGGCCTTTTTCTCGGTGCCCCGTCTTTGATATCACCCATTACGTGGGGTGAAAAGGACGTTTAACTACAAACCACCCACCCCATCCGCATTTGGAAATAAGTAGTACACACATCTGGCGTATGATAGGTGGCCATTATAAAGCCGAAATAACAGTAAACTTTGATGAAGCTATATTCACAAAACGCTGGCAAATCAACTGCTAGAATTCTAAAACAATACCTCGACATTATTCAAATCCAACTACATCGCTATTATCCCGAACGGGATAGAAATATGAGTACAGTAGACATAATGAGCAAATAGACGACACAAGCAGCGTAACATGAAACAAGGAGGAATGGCCCCATCCCATAAAAGTTGTTTCTCCGAATTTCATGCTATTTTATCTGTTTTGTTGTTGTTGTCAGTTATTTATCTTTCTCTCTTGAAGTGTGTAAGACCTACCAAAGACACTAGACCCGCTACGCTATAGCGGATCTAGAGTCTTAGGAAGGGGGGGGGGGGGGGAGAGAGAGAGAGAGAGAGAGAGAGAGAGAGAGAGAGAGAGAGAGAGAGAGAGATGAGGTCAATTCAGGAACTAAACATTTTGACGTCAGCCTCACTAACGCAGGTCGTCTGACACTGTGACAGAGGATGCTTGTTCATAGCCACGATTACATCCGAACACACACACACACACACACACACACACACACACACACACACACACACACACACACACACACACACACACACACACACACACACACACGTCTCACAACTCCCACAAAAAAGAACGCATCAGAATAGTTGCACGTAAAGGTGTCTATGACGCAGATTTCGTTACGTCACTGCGTGCGTGGAAGTATGTATCGTCTGTAGAAACGCCACGTTCAGTCTTGATTTTTACCACTGAAACTTGCTGCTGCGCGCAGCAAAATCTGCCCCATCCTATAAAGTTGTTACAGAGAAACTTAAAAACGTACAGAATCACATATAACACACACAAAAAAATGAATAGATATCCATTAAATGTCACTAAAACTAAATTCTTAATCATGGCGATAATGTGGTGAACAAATCTGCAAGGAACATGTTATAAGAAACGTATGGAGTTATACAGTATACGCCGGTTATAAGAAACTCGAGGGGGGTGAATTTTTTGGTTTCTTATATCCGAGTTTTCTTATATCTGAAAGTCGGATATAAGAAAGTATTTTGAAAAATATTTCTTATAACCGAGTTCAGTGAAAAAAAGGTTTAAAACATTTCTTTTTTCTCAGTTCGTGTATGTTTTGCATTAAATTAAGAAATATCTGGTTTCTCTTAAAGACCTGCACAGAATATATATGTGTAGAGTTAATATACACCAGTGCGCTTGTGTCCTTCAATGTCAGATTTTTTTGTTTGAACATGAAAATACTGTTTTTGCTTCCCAACTGTAGCGCTGGCGGTCATGTGGTAAGAAAAAACAAAACAAAAAGAAAAGAAAAAAACAACCAAACCAACCAAACAAACAAACAAAAAAGAACTAAGGGGAGAGAGAGAGAGAGAGAGAGAGAGAGAGAGAGAGAGAGAGAGAGAGAGAGAGAGAGAATTCCCTTGTATTTATAGGATATATTAAAAGTGCATTATGTATCAACTTTTGATCTATAAAACACTCGTCCCATTAGAGTATGATATGCGATGCTTTCCGTGTCTAATTTGGCTGAAAAAAGCTGCAAATTAGCTTTTTTTCTGTTGGGAGGGGGAAGGGGGATGGAGGAAAGATGGACCACGTATATTGTCAAAGAAAGGAATTGATCAACAGTTAGTCTAATACTGATAGTTTTATTCTCCTTAACGCGAGCCCTGTAGACAGAGACAGACATACAGAGAGAGAGAGAGAGAGAGAGAGAGAGAGAGAGAGAGAGAGAGAGAGAGAGAGAGAGAGAGAGAGAGAGAGAGAGAGAGAGAGAGAGAGAGAGTGAGCTCCCAATCAGGCAAAAAAAAACAAAATAATAATAAAAACAACATATAACAATAGAACAACAAAAATGCATCTCGTATTTTTTCTTCTTGCCAACATTCAATTTTGCACGGAACACAATGGTAAAGAACCAATTCAAGAAAAGAAAATCATGCGCCATCATGTGCCTGTCCTAAGTGACGTCAGACCTAACCTGTTTTCTTAGAATGAGTGAAATTTTCTTGGAAATGTACTTTCGGTTTCTTACAATGAGTGAAATTTTCTTGGAAATGTACTTTCGGTTTCTTATATCCGAGTTTTTGTATCAAGCGGGACAAGAAATTTGCTTTCCTAAAACCGAGTTTTCTTATAAGCGAGTTTCTTGTATCCGAGTTTTTGTAATACATAAGAAAGAAGAGTTTGGCCGGGGGAAAAAAATTCGTTGGCAATAACCGAGTTTTCTTATATCCGAGTTGCTTATATCCGGCGTCCACTGTACTTAGGATACATTCTTAACAATCAAGGCAAATACAATGGGGGAGCCGGGACAGCCGAGCGGTGAAGTGTTGGACTCTCGATGCTCGGGTCGTCAGTTCGATTCCCGGCTGGGGCCAAATATTTGTGTTGGCCTTTTTCTCCTCGCCAAGTCTTTGATATCATGTAATTGACGTTAGAAACCATGTTAAAAAGTTGCCTTCTGCCGGCAAGGCCTACTGGTGTTGGAGTACAAGTCTTGTTTCAGCCCGACCTATCTCCTCCTGAGGAGAATGCGTGCTGTACCTATATCGCGCTGTACAACAAACTTCGCGTGATGCTGTGACTCTAGACTGGAAAGGCGCGTTTCACATTTCAAGGTTCCTGAATGTTTGATCCTGTGCCACGCCTGGCCGGAATACAACAACATCTGCAACAACTTCTGGTCTCCTCCTCCGATCTCACCAGGTTCTCTCGATCACTGTCAACCCTTGTGCTTGTGCTTTCCGACGTCTGTCCTTGGGAATCATCATCCGCTTTGTTCTTTTCTTTCTAGAGATAAAGAGGCGGGAAAACATGTGACTAACTCACTACATACTGCTTTTTGTTGTTTGTTTTTGTTTGTGCTTTAATGCAAAGTGAAACAGTAACTTTTTCGTGAACACGTCGGGGAGGCGGGATAGCCGAATGGTAGAGCGTTGGACTCCCAATGCTCGGGTCGTGAGTTCGAATCCCGGCTGGGGCCATATATTTGTGCTGGCTTTTTTCTCGTTGCTCCGTCCGTAGTAGAAAAGGACGTTAAACTCCCAAACACCCACCCCACCCCCGTGAACACGTAGTTAGTTACCTGTCCTTGGATGGAATTTCAGCTTCTGCCTACTTCAGATTCTGTACGGGAAACCGTCAAAACAAACCAACAAAACAACCGCCAACAGCACCACCGTCAACACGAGAGTATCTGTACCCCCCCCCCCCCAATCCCCTCCTCCCTCTCCTCCTTCGTGCTGAAATGTTGTCATGTTGTAGTGAGGTTTCCACTAATTGAGGGCCTGATAAACTGACACTTGTTCATTCGGGCCGATCGTCGGGGGTTCTCTCCGGGTACTCCGGCTTCCTCCCCCTCTGCTTTGGAAATGCTCAGCCCACCAAATTTGAAAAATAAATGCAATTCTAAATTCCGAAATTTAAATAGCTGAGCTGACCCTTCGCACCACGTGATTGTAATGCGTTTCTGTCCAGTGTGTGAGAAAATGCGTGTGATTCACGTGAGCGTGCGTGTTGGGTTCATTTGGCGGCGCTTTGAGCCGATTCAAGAAACTGGGTAAAGCGCCTATACAAAACCCATTATTATTATTATTATTATCATTATTACTTGTTTCAAACAGTTTAAACGGTGTTCCGAAAGCAATGAGATATTATCAATTACTGAGTCAGAATTAAAAAAAAAACAAAAAAACACGCACTGGAAGCGGTAAGACAAAGTTAGGGAAATTGATTTTCTTTTGTTTATTGTCTTTTCATCTGATCGTTTCCTGAAAAATATGGTGGTTCTTTTCGCCCTACTGATAAATATAAGGCGTCCCGGCGCGACAAATCCTGTGACGCAGGTTTGAATCTCCGGTAGGCAGGAAGTTGGTGGGATTTTTCTTTACCAAAATCCAGTCAAATTCAAGTGCAGACTAATTTACGATGGCTGTTTTGCCCTCCTTTACACACCGGCATATCAACTGTGTACGTGATAGATTCCATTCCGAACAGGAATGGAAAAAAAATCACACGCCATGCATGCAAGGGAAAACATGGATGGCACTGTACTATGGCGACGCCCCCCCCCCCACCCCTCCCGGTCGGAGAGAGCAACCCGAATTACCCAGCCTTGGGATAAATAAATAACAGAAAAATAAAGAAGAAAAAAACAAAACAAACAAAAAAGCCCTGAAGTGTCCAGCATTATGGAGACAGCTGCGTGCACAGGCGTTCTCTTCCTGATGAAGTGTTAGTGCTCACCGTTTCCTTCAAGTCTGTGTCTGCGGCGATGTGGAGTAAGGTGTTGATACGATGCCGCA
>JACVVK020000094.1:1525000-1550000 GCA_018292915.2 Batillaria attramentaria
GATAGTCCCCCCCCCCCCCCTCTCCTCGTCCTCTATCCTGCCCGATAGGGCCGTCTCCAATCTTTCTTGTGGCAGGGGCATTAAACCCTAGCATACTTACCTACCGTCCCACCTAAGTTTTGCTTACTGCTCGCAGGGGACACTTACCTGATGAAGCCGAATGATAGGAGTCTCTGAAGACACCCCTGCTCCTCCTCTTGCTCGGCGGTCTCGCGCGTGCCCCAGGACACCACGTGCAGGTTGATAATCGAATAGAAGACAAGTAGCATGGACATACACGGAACGAGAAGGAAGTACAGGAGCCCATAAAAGATGCAGCAAATCTCCTGGCGACATCCGCAAAACCAAAACACCCACTGTAAAACCACATGCTGCTATTTCGCCTACTTCTTAAAGCGGTTGCTTTTCAAACAGACTTATGGCAACAGGCAACTGCGCGTGTCACTAATTGAAACAACCAAACCATACCAGTGATATGTAAAATAACAAGTTTCCAACCACGCTGAAGAAAACTGTTTTCCGAATGCAAGCAGTCTGTTCCTTAACTGTTCTGTGTGTGTAAGGTCATGACATCTGATTGACATCTTAGGCCGATGTCTGGATCAGGGCGGGCCAGACAGATTTTACTCCGGGGTAAAACTGTTGTGCGATATTTTTACTCCGGAGTAAACCCCACGGGGAATAAACTTGTAATGTTATACCAGCATGCCCCAAGACTGAAAGTAAAGGTCTTTGAAATGTCTTTATAAAACTGTTGTGGCAGTGTCCAAATGGGGCATGAATTCATTTACAAACCGAATCATACGCACACTGTCAACTCGCGTCTTCTTACTTTGATGATACGAAACAAACATAATACATACTGCCAGAGTACCCGGCTTCGCTCGGGTATACTTGTTGTTACTTGTGTCAATCCACTTTAATGCCGTCGGTCTCATATTTCAAACACTATTTGTAGCTAAACTAAATTCAGAATTAATTTCACCAGACTTGATAGACTAAGAAATTCTATCGCCTGTTGCACCCCGATGTACGTGTGATAAATTCACGATAAACCCTCACCCAAGGGGAGCAACCTTGTTGAATCAGGTCACGGTGTGGACGACACGTTCCTGTATTACTTCCCTTGTCTCGATCTCGCTCTTTTAATATTGCCATTTCTTTGCATAATTTCACCAAACTTGACAGAGTTTATTTTGTTTCTTTATCCTATGTTCTCCCCCAAGTGTCCCTCTAGGCTCATGGCAAATTTGGTGGCAATCAGCTGACTCGTTTGGACGCCAACCCCTCACACACACACACACACACACACACACACACACACACACACACACACACAGACGCTAGCCGCTTATCATATAGATGCATTACATGCTTCGGTCTGCAAGCATTACACCTCTACCACGGTCCGGGAACGGTACAGACCTGTGGGTGCAAGACGGCCGCCAGAACAAAGATTGAGAGAATGGTGATGGTGAAAATGGTGGTGATGGAGCAGATGCCGAACTCCACAGCCTTTGCCAGCATCCCAACCAACACCATCATCATCAGCAGCGTGTAGATGATGGACATAACAGCCAGCCACCGCAGCTGTAAATACATGCAAACACACACCACGCTTTAAGTAGCTGAGTCCATCTCAAAAGTGCTAGGGTACTAGTAGAGCTCCGAATACGACACACTGACGTTTGACGGCCGTGAAAACGAAGAAAGCTCAGCCGTCCATAAACGATGTCCGTCATGTTTACCTTGTCGCCTGCCCGGTGAAACGGTCAGGGGAGACAATGAACACATGAGAAATGTTCTGTCGGCTGCACAGTTAAACGGGAATCATCCCTGTACCGGAGTATGTTCTGATATGGAGTAAATGAATGAACGAAAAAAAGTTTAAGAATGATTAAAAGGCCATAATCACAATTTCGTAATGATATATTGAAAACTACAGTTCCGCCCCTCGATTGCCACTCTTTTGCTAACGGTTGCTAGAAACCGATTTTGAGTTTGGCTTACCAAACCAGAAACATTTTCGTATCTCCAACACAGAAGACTTCAACAATTAAGAGACCTGGGCCCGCATGTAAAAGTCGAGGTTAGGGGTTTAAGCCCAGGGTTAGAGTCTAACCTCGAACTAAACTAGCTCTAGGGTTAAATTTTCTTCAAACACACACACACACACACACACACACACACACACACACACACACACACACACACACACACACACACACACACACTGGGCGACGCGCTTCCCCCGGGGAGATCATTCCGAATATCCCAGCAATGAGATAATCAGGAGCACAAATCAAGTGCATCAGAAAAACTCACTCACCATCCCCGACTCTCCCCCCTCACCTCTCCTCCGTTATTTTCACTCTACCCTACAGGTCCAGCGGTCTACTTTTACACTTATTTCAGTTCAAGAATCATCGGCGTACTCAAAACATGCAGCATCACTTTAGTTTATGTGAGTACTTGAGCCTGTGGTTTGCAGAAGAAGCAGGCGACGACGAAGACGACGACAAGAGTGAGGTTGATCAGCAGACTGCCGAAGAGAGGGATGCTGGGGAAGGCGGCGGTCATCGCCCCCATAATCAGCAGGAAAATGGTGCCAGGGGTCAGGATGGTACCAACCAGGAGAGCAGCCTGGAAAAGCAAGTGTGTAACAACCCAGTACAACCCGGATGTATTAAAGGCCCTCGGGACCAATTATTTTTTTATTAATACATCCGGATTATCACTACATCCATAATCCGGTTATAGTAATATTTTTGTAGGCTTTATTCATACATCCGGCACATCGGTTGTAGTAATATTTTCAAAGGTTTTATTATGTTGTTTCCATAGTAATGGAAACAACATAATAGGACGGGCTAAAATTTCCACGTTCATAGGCAAGCATCTGTGGTACAAACGCACGTCACTGCCGATCTCCCGCAGAGACGATTATGCAAGTGTAACTCTGACAATGACGTAAGAAAACCTGCGTCATCGATGCTGGCATGTATGCTGTTCCGAACGCGCTTCTCCTCCTCACTGAGTGCCGTCTGTATGGATGTGTGTGTGTGTGTGTGTGTGTGTGTGTGTGTGTGTGTGTGTGTGTGTGTGTGTGTGTGTGTGAATTGTGTCCGGGCCCGTTTCTTCGAAGATACTTAACCGAATGGCTTCAAATTTGGGGTATCCAAATTGATCAAAATGTTACATTAGACGATTCAAGCGTGTGATGATTGCTTAAGTGATTTGGGAGTTATCGCCCTTTTGAGACAAGTTGGTTGTCTTTCGTTTACAGGCGTAATATTTATTTAAATCACTCAATGTTTTGGCAGTAGATAGCTTGAATACGGACTCTGAACAGATTCACTACTAGAAAATGGTCGCTCTTATAGTTTTCATGTAAACCGAGCCTGAGTTGACATTGCATGTGAACCCAGTTCAGATGCCTATTTCTCCGAAAATACTGAACCGATCGATTTCAAATTTGGGGTTTCTAAATGAATCAAGATTGTTGAATAGAAGGCCCGATCCAGGTACGATTGCACACATGATTTGCGAGTTATCGCCCTTTTCAAAAAAAGTGGCTTTCTGGCGTTTAAAGGCGTAATATTTACCTAAACCACTCCATTTTTGGGACATAGATAGCATGAATACGGACTCTCAACACGCCTCACAAACATCGCAGAAAAGGCACACGCGCAGTGACGCAAAACTGTATCAGCGTCAGTTTGCCGACGTCATGTTTGATTGACGTGGGGGTGTGTCGTCACTTTTCGGAAGTTCTCTATTTGTAGACGGGGAAAGCGGGAGTTTCATTGATGTAGTGAGCTTTGTTTTTCCCACTGACTCTCACTCAATAGCATAGTAGAGTGAGAGAACACCACATAGGTCTCAATGGAGCACATGCACAAACGCGGCTCGCGCAAGTCTGCGTGCGTGCGTGCATGCGTGCGTGTGCGCGCGCGTATGTCTGTGTGTGTCTGTGTGCGCGCGCGCGCAGTAGACATAACACATAGTGAACAAGATGGCCACCAGCCCAATATGTTGTTTCCATTCAATGACATGCTGTAGTCACAGTCGTAGTCGTTGTATCATGTATGCAGCCCGCGCGCACACGCCGGAACGCAAGCTCTCTGACATCAAGCATGCTGACATAAAGAAAGTACTGAAAACCCTTATCGTGCCTCTATGCACTTGCAAAAACCCAAACACATGAGGTCGTGTGAGCTCGCCTAGCTGGTTGACGTCACAACTTTTTGGCGTATGCGAGGTTCTACATGGGTGAATGAATTCTTGTAATAAAAACGGAAACGGTAATGACTGCGAAGTGGTTACAAGTTAAGCAAATAAAAGCGACACAAAAGGGACAGAAACCACTTAACTTTGACAAAGGACGGCACAGGTCGACGTTTCGGCTTACGCCTTCTTCAGGACATAAACAAATGGGACATAACTTCAACAAACAAGCAAAAGGTAACTCTGCGGACGTACTGACATACACGGCGCGAAAAAAAAAAAAAAAAAAAGTGGGCGAGAAAAGGACCAGAAAAAATAGTAAAATTATCACAACACCCATCCTTAGGTGACAAAAGACCAAGGATTGTGTGTGGAAAAAAAAAAAAAAAATGTTGGGCAGAAAAGAACAAAAAAGAATAGTGAAAATTAGCAATCACAACACCCATCCTTTGGTGACACAGGACCATGGATTGTGTGTGAAAAAAGTTCAGAGGGTTATGTTACGGCTTTTCGTTCAAACCACCCGGGGCCTGGCTTCCCAGGCGCTGAATAATGTGCGACTCCATGGGAAGCCAGGCCCCGGGTGGTTTGAACGAAAAGCCGTAACATAACCCTCTGAACTTTTTTCACACACAATCCATGGTCCTGTGTCACCAAAGGATGGGTGTTGTGATTGCTAATTTTCACTATTCTTTTTTGTTCTTTTCTGCCCAACATTTTTTTTTTTTTTTCCACACACAATCCATGGTCTTTTGTCACCTAAGGATGGGTGTTGTGATAATTTTACTATTTTTTCTGGTCCTTTTCTCGCCCTTTTTTTTTCGCGCCGTGTATGTCAGTACGTCCGCAGAGTTACCTTTTGCTTGTTTGTTGAAGTTATGTCCCATTTGTTTATGTCCTGAAGAAGGCGTAAGCCGAAACGTCGACCTGTGCCGTCTCTTGTAATAAAGTCGTTCCCCTTTGACAGAGTTACTTCCCGCAGACCTGACTGACAGACGATTGCTTACTGGTATCGGAGAAGAGACCCTCTCTCTCTCTCTCTCGCCTTAGACGCGCGCTTGCGTGCGCACGCACGCACCCCCCCCCCCCCCCTACACACACACACACACACACACACACACACATTATGCAAAGACCTTGGAATATGTTTCCAAGATCTTTGCATTATGCTTCTGAGTGTGAGTCAGTGGCAAAAACGAAACCCACTGAAATTCCCGCTTTCCACATGTCAAGTTGTAGAGATCGCGAAAAGATACTGCATTTCGATGCAAAATAATTTCTAGACCATCCCAGAACATGCTGGTGCAGTAACGTCAGTAGATTACGTCACCTTGGAAAGATATCGAACCTTCCAGTAAGTTGAGAAATGTTCTAGATCTGACCTGATCAGTACGTAAGCAGCCCTGCACAGCGTTCTGGGTTCTTCTTCTTTCATGAATTTGTTCTCCGTGCATATCCTGTTCATAAAGTATTGGAGTTGTATTCTGTTGTATCCCGTACGTGTCTTCTCTGCGATTGCACGAAGATGGCGACATAGTAGAAGTAAAATACACCACGTCTCCAAACAGAGGAATTCGGAAAGAAAGTGGCGAGACACCCCTAAGAAAAAACAGCATCACGTCAATCAAACATGACGCACTTACTTTGCGTCAATGAAACTCCCGCTTTCCCCGTCTACACATAGAGAACGTCCAAAAAGTGGCGACACATCCCCAAGAAATGCCAGTATCACGTCAATCAAACATGACGTCGGAAAAATGACGCTGATACTGCCTTTTGCGTCAGTGCGCGCGTGCCTTTTCTGCGATGGATCTGACCTGTTCAGTACGTAAGCAGCCCTGCACAGCGTTCTGGGTTCTTCTTCTTTCATGAATTTGTTCTCCGTGCATATTCTGTTCATAAAGTATTGGAGTTGTATTCTGTTATATCCCGTGTCTTCTCTGCGATTGCACGAAGATGGCGACATAGTAGAAGTAAAATACACCACGTCTCCAAACAGAGGAATTCGGAAAGAAAGTGGCGAGACACCCCCAAGAAAAAACAGCATCACGTCAATCAAACATGACGCACTTACTTTACGTCAGTGCGCGTGCCTCTCTTCTTCGATGTTTGTGAGGCGTGTGGCTTGTAGAGGAAATGTGCTGTGAGTACAAATTTTCGAGTCAACTGACGATAACGGCTGCAGTGAATTTTTCTAATTTTTTTGTATATTTTTATGGCACCCCAGGCTCATTATCTATGTATAGTAGGAGCGATTTTGAGATCTAAAGTGTGTTCACCAGCACTTTCATCAGGTACGGCTTACGCCAAAAGTATAAAAGCGACAACCTCCAAAATTCACTTAGTTGAGAGTCCGTATTCATGCTATCTATGTCCAAACAATGGAGTGGTTTAGGTAAATATTACGCCTTTAAACGCCAGAAAGCCACTTTTTCTGAAAAGGGCGATAACTCGCAAATCATGTGTGCAATCGTACCTGGATCGGGCCTTCTATTCAACAATCTTGATTCATTTAGAAACCCCAAATTTGAAATCGATCGGTTCAGTATTTTCGGAGAAATAGGCATCTGAACTGGGTTCACATGCAATGTCAACTCAGGCTCGGTTTACATGAAAACTATAAGAGCGACCATTTTCTAGTAGTGACTCTGTTCAGAGTCCGTATTTAAGCTATCTACTGCCAGAAAATTGAGTGATTTAAATAAATATTACGCCTGTACACGAAAGACAACCAACTTGTCTCAAAAGGGCGATAACTCCCAAATCACACGCTTGAATCGTCTAATGTAACATTTTGATATATTTGGATACCCCAAATTTGAAGCCATTCGGTTGAGTATTTTCGAAGAAACGGGCCTAGACACAATTCACACACACACACACACACACACACACACACACACACACACACACACACACACACACACACACACACACACATCCACACAGACGGCACTCACTGAGGAGGAGAAGCGCGTTCGGTGAACCGTACATGTCAGCATCGATGACGCATGTTTTCTTACGTCATTGTCAGAGTTACACTTGCTAAATCGTCTCTGCGGGAGATCGGCAGTGACGTGCGTTTGTACCACAGATGCTTGCCCATGAACGTGGAAAATTTAGCCCGTCCTATGATGTTGTTTCCATTACTATGGAAACAACATAAAAAACGTTCGCCGCGCAGACTTGTCTGTTAAACACATTGAGCCGGTATAAATTCGATCTTTACACTGCGCAGCAGCAACACTTCAATTTTCATGGGGCTGCTTTCATTGCAAGAATTGTATCCGAGTCAAAGTTATTACGTCAAATGTATTATGCGTCATCCCAATGAGGAAAACGTCATAGATTTCAAAGAAAACAACTTGACCTCTCTCTTCCAAAACCAAGATTGGTCTGACAAGCCCGGTCAGTTGTTTCCATTCAGAGAGAGAGAGAGAGAGAGAGAGAGTGTAGTGTGTGTGTGTGTGTGTGTGTGTGTGTGTGTGTGTGTGTGTGTGTGTGTGTGTGTGTGTGTGTGTGTGTGTGTGTGTGTGTGTGTGTGTGTGTGTGTGTGTGTGTGTCCTCCCGAATACATGGCATTACAAAAGAACGACCGTGACGACAGCAGGTGATTAAATGGAAACAACATATTGGGCTGGTCAGTGGCCATCTTGTTACTACATCCGGCACATCGGTTGTAGTAATATTTTCAAATTTTAGAATTTTAGAATTGTTTCTTCAACGTTTCCGCGTTTTTCACAATAAGGCTGACAGTACCCTGACAAACCTTGAACTTACGCGCAGCATCCGCCTGTTTCATCTTCTTGGTCTCTATTTCTTTCAGGAGCTCAATTTTTCGTTTCAATGAAAGAACATTTCGTTTGGTCGCCATCTTGGAAAAGAGAGATTACTCTAGAACAATATTACATGTAATACAACCGGAGTCCAGCTTGACTTGAATATAACTTTACAACATGCGGATGATTACTACATCCGGAGTCTAAAATATTACTACAACCGGCGGAAATTAATAGAGAACATGAACAGCTGGGACCGGGACCCAAAATTTCCTTTACTACAGCCGGATTATTACTACATCAGGCCTTTAATACATCCAGATTCCACTGTATTGGGACAAAGCCGGTAAATGACGTGATCTCTGGTGCACAGGACAGCCCTCAGTACCGTCAGGGCTGATGCAGATTTTTTTTTTTTTTTTTTGGCTTCGTCCCTGACCGAGTATAATGCACATGAGGCACTCTGACAACGGTGTAATGATAAGGAATGACTCTGTGGCGCCTATCCCTCGATAGGCTCTTCAAAAGGCCTTACAATACGAAAGTTTGGGGGAAGTGTGTGTGTGTGGGGGGGGGGGGGATGTATACGGGTATATACGGAGAGCTTAACTTGGGAGCGTTTACACTAGAAAATGTCATCCGGGTCAGGAACCGATCCTGGTAGTACATATGCAGCTTCTACGATACTGCAGTGTAAACGCAACGGCCTGGGCCTGGTGCGGTTCGGTTCGGCTCCAAGCTCGGTTTCTGGCTCAATTACAGTGGAAACGCAACTTGACTGGTTTATCACCAGAGAAACCACGCAGATGGGGCGGTCGGTGGTCTAGTGGTTAATTAAGAGACTTGTCACCAGTGCGAGAGGTCAGAGGTTCGAGTCCCATTCGGGGCGAAGAATTTTTCCTTCTCGTACGTGGCACCGTTCATTCGGGCCGACCATCGGGGGTTCTCTCCGGGTACTCCGGCTTCCTCCCTCTCTGCTTTGGAAATGTTCAGCCCACCAAATTTGAAAAAATAACTGCAATTCTAAATTCCGAAATTTAAATAGCTGAGCTGACCCTTCGCACCACGTGATTGTAATGTGTTTATGTCCAGTATGTGAGAGGATGCGTGTGATTCACGTGAGCGTGCGTGTTGGGTTCAGTTCGCAGTGGTTTGAGCCGATTCATGAAATTGGGAAAAGCGCCTATACAATATTATTATTATTATTATGTTTCAACCGTTCGCTTTGGCTAACGAGACTTGGCGACTCAATTCAATTTTAAATTCACATTAAAGGGATTATGAATTACTTGTTTTCCTTGCGTACAAGTGCCAATTCTGTCTTTAACTTTGGACGAGACTGACAAACGACAATGATAATTACATGTGATAAATTATTTCTCACTGATGATCAACAGATACCTGATAGGCAATATACAAAACGGATATGTCACGGTTCCACTTGGTCACGTCTCGCCAGTTCTGCAGCAGGTCAATGATGTTGGCTATAGTGGAGGGAATCCAACGCCGTCTCTGTCTGCAGAATTCAAAGAATCCTCCTGGTGCCCGAGTGTAGGAGTCTGAAGCGGCACAGTACTCCACGCGGTAACCTCGTTGTAACAGCAGCGTGCACAGCCACCGGTCCTCTCCTGAACGCATATCGCTCGGAGTTAGAGGCTATACAGTATAGAGTCTGGTATTCATGAAGCGCGAGTAGCTCGGATAAACCAGTTTAAGTCTAAACGTGCACATCAGAATGGGGAAATTCTGTTGTTAAACGCCCGTTTAGACCCTATCTGGGGAGCCGGGATAGCCGAATGGTAGAGCGTTGGACTCTCAATGCTCGGGTCGTGAGTTCGTATCCCGGCTGGGGCCAAATATTTGTCAGTGCTGGCCTTTTTCTCGTTGACCCGTCTTTGATATCACCCACACTTGGTGAAAAAGGGCGTTAAACTCCAAGACACCCTCCCCACCCTTATCCTGTCTAAACGCGCTTCACTGGTGAATGCCATGCAAGGCTAATTGAAGTGGCCAAAATATTGTAAAAGAGAGGTGTGTCTTGCAGTATAAATGTCCTACTGCGATGTTTTATCGTTTTATTTCTGCAGACCGAGATACACATATCGGTCTGCGCTCGGGCACTATCTTGCTTTAACAGAAAACATTCTCGTCCAGAAGAATCACCCCCGTGCACAAAATGCAGTATCCTGAAAGGGTTCTGGTCGTACAGCCAGAGAAAGCCCGTTCCCTCAGCTTACTAATGTATGCAGACGTCACAGGCGTCTATGCAGTCTGGCCTAATGTTAAAATAGCACAGTCATGGTCTTCTCAGTGGCAACAACAGTTAACTCCGCTGTGCAAACCTGTATACTGATCACGTGAAGTATGTCCTTTACCTGGGGGAGCCGGGGTGGTCGAATGGTAGAGCGTTGGACTTCTAATGCTCGCCGGGGTCGTCAGTTCGATCCCGACTGGGGCCAAATATTTGTGCTGGCTTTTTCATCGTTGCCCCGTCTTTGATATCACCCATGTGGTGGAAAAGGACGTTAAACCCCTAAACACCCATTCACCCACCCTTTACCTGACTTCTACATGTCAATGCAGACACGCCTGACCTGACGGAATACGATACGTCGACCCTGCCCAGGGAGACAAAGAGGGGCCCCAATCCATCAAATCAGGGGCAGAAACTCGGGCTCTGCAGACAAAGACGAGTGACGCACCTTGGTCGTACTGGACATAATGGCGTGCCTCTGAGGAAGTAGTTGTGTATTTCCCCAGCACATTGTCGTCCATCAGTGCGTAGGCGCTGAACAGGCTGAAACATCCGGGGCTGCACAGCACGCACCCAAGCACGTGTTCCGTGGCTTTCTGCAGCCAGTGGCTGACGGCGTACTCAAATACCTGATACCACACCATCGGACCTGAAACAAATCCAAGTTTCACGGTCTGATTAGGAATCTGAAAGGCCTGGTGTCTTTAAGGGTGGGTGGGTGTTTAAGGTTTAACTTCTTTTCCCACCAGATATGCTCTTTAAGGGGACACGAAATTAACCATAACCACTGAACGAGCACATTAATTTTCGGCTAATGGATTTTCATTCAAGCATGCCGATATGTATAGATGTATAGATCTGCATTTGACATGCGATCGCTTGCCTGTTCCAGTTGGATGGATCCTACCGCAGGTGGCTCCAATGTCGTCATCAGACTTTATGCTCTGGATCAGACGGCGCAGCGCCTCGGGCTGGAAGTCCACATCGCCGTCCAGGGCCAACAGGAACGTGTTCTGGGCACGATGAACCGTGCTCTTGTCCAAACTTCTGAGCAGTATGTGTGACAGGAAGTAATACATAGACATCACCTGCAAAGAGGGAAGAAAGTTTAGATGACCTTCATTTCCCGCCTCCTTGTGGTCTTCCATAATGTGGAATGGGACGACGGGATAACCGCGGTGGTAGAGCGTTGGACTGTCGATGATCAGGTCGCGAGTTCGATTCCCGGCCGGGACCCCAACATTTTTGCTGGTGTTTTCGTCGTTGCCCCGTCTTTGATATCTACCTTATGTGGCAGGAAAAGGGTGTTCAGCTCCCAAACAACCAACCACTCCACCAGTGTTAAACACAGCTGATGCGGATGTGGGTGTTTTCAGATGTCTCAACATACGAAATTCCAAAGTGGGTAGGCACGGTCACGAACATTGTAAATTTAATGCAACACTGCTAACAATTTTAACTCTTAACTTACTGACACGTCTGCTGATGATCACGTTTGTTCCTTGACGAAGCGTCATTGATTTGGAAGTAGAAGGCATGATATTTTTTGGCGGCCACAACTCTTTGCCGGTTCCAATGGAGTTCCTCCAAGCTCATGGGTGGAATCCACGGAAGACTCGGAAGATGGGACAATTCTTACTATGCATGATGATGGAGATGAGGATGATGGTAAGATGATGCTATGGAGGTCCGGTGGTTTGGGACTGCAGGACAGGGCCGCATTCCACGCTTCCTGTCATAAATATCCCGGCATTAACCAGGCCCGGGAAATACGGCACCTGCGGTGCCGGCCGTGTAATCATCCACATCATAAGACGTGTCATACCAAGGGATGCACCCCCAAAGTCGCACCCGTGAAGTGTGTGAAGCTCGGCTGTGTGGCAACAGCCTCCCCACTGGGCCCATAACACACCCGCTCAGGGTAGGAGCCGACATAGGTTTGAAAAATCCCGCTTGCCTCGGCTGGGACTCGAACTCGGGTCTCCCGATCCATAGTCCGAAGTGCTAACCACTACACTACGGGGGCCGGTGAATGCATGATTTGTTCTCATGTCAAAGTTATATCACTAGAAGCAGAACTGTATTTTCTGGATTTAAAACAAATGCCGATAAATGTGCGTTTTCCAAGAGTTAACACGCCTAATTTAAACGTAGTTCTGTTGGTCCTTAGCCAGCCTGTGAGTGGGAAAATCTGTAGCTGTGCATTTGTCCAAACGGTACCATGTTAGACACCACGAAAACAGCACAGAACGGTTATTGAACCTAGCTCACAATACAATACAATACAATACAATACAATACAATACAATACAATACAATACAATACAAATTCTCTGTCCTTAAAAGGATGTTCATCTTGCAGCCTACTGGGTCAGGGGTGGTTGGGTGTTTGGGGGTTTAACGTCCTTTTCCACCACATAGGGTGATATCAAAGACGGGGCAACGATGAAAAAACCAGCACAAATATTTGGCCCCAGCCGGGATCGAACTCACGACCCGAGCATTAGAAGTCTAGCGCTCTACCATTCGACCACCCCGGCTCCCCTCCTACTGGGTAAGAAGATTTTTTTTTTTTTTTAAGTGGATTAATAAATTACATAAAACAATACTAAACATAATGAGCCTCAGACCCCAAAAGAAGATTTAAAACAACATCAACAACAACAAGGAGGAACGGCCCCGTCCTACAAAGTTGTTTCTCCAAACTTCATTTTATTTTGTCTGTTTTGTTATTATTGTTGCCGGTTCTCCCCTCTCCAAGTTCTACCAATGACACTAGATCCTCTACGACCTCGACCGATTAGCCACGTGACTCACATGTGGGGGTGGGGCCGGGTGGGGGAAGAAGGGGGGGGGAGAGAGGCAGAGAGAGAGGGTGGGTGGGTGGGTGTTTAGGAGTTTAACGTCCTTTTCCCCCACATAAGGGTGATATCAAAGACGGGGCAACGAGAAAAAGGCCAGCACACATATTTGGCCCCAGCGGCCGGGATTCGAACTCTCGGCCCAAGCATGGAAAGTCCAACGCTCTACCATTCGGCCACCCTGGCTCCCCAGAGAGAGAGAGAGAGAGAGAGAGAGAGAGAGAGAGAGAGAGAGAGAGAGAGACGTCAGTTCCGTGAACTAAACATTTGACGTCAGCCTCAGGCAGGTCGTCATACAGAGAGAGAGAGAGAGAGAGAGAGAGAGAGAGAGAGAGAGAGAGATGACGTCAATTCCGTGAACTAAACTTTTGACGTCAGCCTCTAGCACTGAGATGGTCTGAGGATGCTTGTTCATGTCTTGTGATTTCCCTGTTGGCTTTGTGACTTCTCCGACTGAATTATTTTTCACATGAAATCTGGAAGATCTAGAGGGCTGATGAAATGTCGGAAGCAGTGACGATACTTGCAGATTTTGTCTGTGAACCAAACATTTTACGTCAGTCTCACGCTGCTCGTCTGACAGATGATACTTCTACATATCTTGTGATTTCCTTGTTGCTTTTGTGACTTCCGTGGCTGAATTAATTTTTACATAAAATCTGGAAGATCTAGAGAGCTGATGAAACGTGGACTTAAATGCCTTGGATAGTATTTACGAAATTGCAAAATTGGAACTTTTTTGACCGGCGCTTCTCGCAGAAACGTTAAAAATTTGTTTATCTAAAAGCTCTGCTATTCTTAATACTAAAGCTATAATAGTGCAGTAGTTCATGTCATATGTGCAGTTGGCACAAGTGACAAAAATACCGGAATGATGAGTAATTTGAAGCAGTCGTTTCATAGATATTTGGCCTTATATGCAAACCACAACTACCTCGGAAATATTTTTCTTACACAAAACCTGTCAGAGCTACAGAGCTGTGCTACGAAAACAGGCAGTATAATTGGATGATCTTCTCAATTTCAGAAAATAAAGCCATTTGAACATTTTTTTTTCAAAAAAATTCGTGACATGACCGATTTTTTCAAATCGGCGATAACTGTTCTCAAAATGCGGCAGGCTAAAATTCGTGAAAAATACCTCTGGAGAATATGACTGCCCATTTTATCTCAAAGTAAAAAGCCGTCCGGCGAGGTGGTTTAGCAGATAGCCATCATTACATCCGTCCACACACACACACACGTCATTCCCGCCAAAAAGAACGCAGCATCATGGTGTGCACGTAAGGTGTCTATGACGCAGATTTCATTACGTCACTGTGTGCGTGAAAGTAAGTATTGTGTGGAGAAACGTTACAGTCTTGTTTTGTATCACTGAAACTTGCTGCTGCGCGTAGCAAAATCTGCCCCGTCTCATAAAGTTGTTTCTCTATAGAGAAACAACTTAAAAAGCATCATCTTCACACCTCCCCCCCCCCCCCCTCTCTCCCTCTCTCTCTGTAACATGATAAACAAAGCGGGGGTGGGTGGTTGGGTGTTTGGGGGTTTAACGTCCTTTTCCACCACATACAGGTGATATCAAAGACGGGGCAACGATGAAAAAGCCAGCACAATATTTGGCCCCAGCCGGGATCGAACCCACGACCGAGCATTAGAAGTCCAACGCTCTAACATTCGACCACCCCGGCTCCCCGTTAACAAAGCGGAAGCTCAGCAGTCCTGGTGTCGCGCCCCCTAGACCACTATCCTATATTGGGGTGGGTTTTTAAGGCCAAGTACGAAAAATACGTCTTTCGTAAGTTAATACTCATGTACGGTGCTCAAGCCACAGACCTGGCTCCAACGCTTTCCTTTCCTGATGAGTGCCTTGTCCTTCAGGTGAACGACCAAAGAGCTGCCGTGGGGCAGTTTCCAATCAAGTCGTCCGCCGTACGGGGTCACAGTCACACTTTTCAGTGTAGCGGTAGTCACAGGGCCAGCGGTCTCGTCTGGGCTGTTCTTGCTTGTAGTCTTCCTGGTTGTAAAGTGGACCCTGATTTAGCACCAAGTAATAATCATAATACACATATAATAGAATTTCTCTGTCTCTCTGCCTCTGTCTATTATGCTTTCTGTCCTGTCCTGATTAGGACAAGTAAAAACTGTTGAATGAAATAAGAATGATTGTACACCATTTGCATCGTAATATAGTCCCGTGTATTTGTAACGTAAGGCGGTCTCACTCTTTCACTCCGCTTTCACATCACAGACATCCAGAAAGGCACGCATGCAAACGTCATCCACTCCCTTTCATACACACAAGCAAATAGTTATTCTTTTGACTGAGACCTTTTATACACGAAAACAATCACATGAATTAATAAGTAGATTTAAGGCTTAACTACATTCACAGCTGAAAAAACAGAAGCCTCCAAATTCACCAGCACATCGGTTATTCAAAGGATATGTGCCTGGATATAAAATTTACTACAACGCGGACAAAAGCCACTATACACAATTAGATGTGAAATGAATAAAGTGAAATAAACAAGAACTCAACAAGCTTGGTCGAAACGATGCTGCAGACTGGGTGAAGACTTGTTGGTCTTGAATAGAAAATATATACACTTGAGCCAGACGATTCCTCTGGGAATTCCGGGCGATTCAAATCTTTTCACCTTCTCCTGGAATGAGTGAAGAGAAGCACTTCTTCTGGAAGTGACTTGAACGAGGCTGGACCGCAGACACCTTCAACAAAGAATACGCTGAGGATGGTGTACCCCATCAGACTCAGGGATAGCTCCACCTTGACACGGCGCTCGACTGGATGGCTGCGCGTGATCTCAAGGGAGACAAACACACGTCGCTGGCTTCAAGCTCCACAACGACGGGGCAGACAATAGAAGACAAACATGGTGTCGTGTACGCTGATCAGGCGGACATATTACAATGCGGTCAGCTCACCGGGTCTCCGGCGTCGTTCCTGTACAATATTAACCCGTAATTACTACCACTATCTCGGATAGTATTTCTTCTCCATAAACTGACTTTGATCCTGAACAAAGTTCCATTTCAACAACAATAACATCTGACATCGATCTCGAAAGTTCCAGTTATGAATTGATATCAGAAATTATCAACAAATTCACCTTCCAGTTACCAAGTACCCATACAATATCAAACAGTTCAAACTTATATCCTTATCATCAACCTCAAACCATATTCTCACAACTGATTCCTCACAAGAATGAAGTTCAAAACATCCTACCAAAAATTCTCTCAACTGAATAACCATTTGAGAAGTCCAACATTCAGAACTAAATCAGATATACATCATAATAGCATCAAGTTATCCATAGGGTTATCAAACAATCCACTTGGTCTTAAAACAGACAAACAATATTCAAAAATCAAACATACCTGTAGCGCTATGGCATACGGAACACAAAGAAGCCGGGTGGGGAAAAAAAGAGACCTGTTCCCTCCACCGGTCAATAGTAGGACTGCGCACAATCTTTGTCGCAATTGCTCACTTCGTAAGCTGACAACAACTCAGGTCTACTTGTGTTACAACAGTTTCTAGTACAGAGTAAAACTCAAGCAACCGCTATAGCCGTGCATAAACATTTTCCCGCACGTGAAAACGTTAGGTAGACTGGGATAAACTCCAGTACAGTACTACCTGTCTAAAACACTAGTTAACACTACACATGAAAATACACTTTTGAAAACGGCAAACACACAATCAATGAAAACCCCATAAATGCGGTTTGTCACAGTTCCCCCCTCTCGGGGTAAAAAAAAGAACGACCGAGTTTCTTTTTTTTTCTGTCTAATCTCACGATGCTCAGAAAGGATACTACTGAATACCCTGAACGACTTGATCACAGTCAGAACGTGACAGCAAATCTGCGAAAACATTCTGAGTACCTGGAATGGCTTCAATTTCAAACACAAATTCCTGTAGAGTTAAAGCCCACCTCATGATCCTGGCATTCTGAAACTTTCCTTTCAGCAGATACTGTAGCGGCCTATGATCTGTCTGAAGTACAAAGGACTGACCCCACAAGTATCTTTGCAGTTTAGACAAGTCCAAACAATGCCGAGACACTCGCGTTCAATCGTACTGTACCTAGTCTCTCGCGGTAGTAGTTTCCTACTCACGAAACAGACCGGATGTAATTCCTCATCACGATCCTGCATCAGCACTCCTCCTATTCCTGTCGAACTAGCGTCCGTACGAACGACAAAAGGGAGAGTTAAGTCAGGTAGCAGCAAAACGGGTTCAGAAGACAAAATTCTCTGAATTTCTTTCAGTGCACTCTTACACTGATCCGTCCATTTCAGTGCTTTCTTAGCTTTTCCCGCTAACAAATCTGTCATTGGCGCTGTGAGTGTGGCGAAGTTGGGGACATACCGGCGATAGTACCCTATCAAACCGAGTAATGACCGAACTTGGCGCTTTCTTACGGTTCCTGTACGCTTTCAGCATGTTCGCGTGGTAGACTTTCGTTCCTTTTCCGATGTCAACTCGATAGTCATGACCGACTAGTTCTGTGACTCTGAAAGGACCGTGCCAATGCAAATCAAGCTTATTAGATGCGGTAGGGGACATGACTAGAACTTCGTCACCGACATCAAACTTTCTGTCTCTGGCTTTTCTGTCATGATAGACTTTCTGCTTAATCCTAGCCTTGTCAACCTCATCATGAGCGAGTTGACACGTGTCTGCAATGATCGTTTTCAGATCAACAAGGTGCTGACACACCGTCTTTTCTTCATCAGATGACGATTTCTCTAGCATAGAGTCAGCTAGCAGATCCATCGGACCTCTAGGTCTTCTGCCAAACAAGAGCTCGAAAGGGGAGAAGCCCGTACTTTCGTTTTGGCTTTCCCGGCACGCAAACAATAGAGCTGGTATGTACCTGTGCCATTGGCGTGGTTGTTTCACCATGAGCTTTTTCAACATAGCTTTCAACGTTGCATGAAAACGTTCGACCATCCCGTTCGCTTGGGCATGATATGGTGAAGTGTGTACCCCTTTGATAGACAGTAATCTACGGAACTCTGCCATCATCTCCGAAGTGAACTGAGAACCTCTATCTGACAGAATTTCTTCGGGGATTCCCAAACGTGCAAAAATCGAGAAAAGAGCTTCGACTACCGAGACTGTGTCGATGTTTCTCAGGGGGATTGCTTCCGGAAACCTAGTTGCTACGTCAATGAGTGTCAACAGGTATCTGTGTTTTTCCTCAGTCGGGGGATTGATCGGACCAACTATGTCAATGGCTACTCGTTTGAACGGTTCCTGAATGCGAGGCATGAACTCGAGTGGGATGGGAGGTGTTCTACTCCTATGCTCTGCCTTCTGACAAATGTCGCATGTTTGTACAAACATTTGGGCATCTCTGGATAAGCCTGGCCAAAAGAATCGCTGCTGTATTTTGTTTACAGTACGTCTGATCCCACAGTGTCCTGCTAACAACCCGTCATGCGATGTTGTCAGTACCGTCTGTCTCAATGTCTTTGGGACTACTATCTGTGGCAGTGCCTCTCCACTACAATCTTTGGAAGATTTGTAGAAGTATCTTTTCAACACACCTTCTTCAATGACAAAGAAGAAAGAATTTGCACCTAGAGTTTTCTTCTCTCCTGTGCGTGCGAGTTCGAACAAAGATTTCAGTGAGTCATCCTCGCGCTGAAACTTGCACAGATCATCTTTTGTCACTGACAATTGAGGGATAGGAGCTTCGAGAGGTTTTGGAGCCAACTTCTCTTTCTTTGCAATAGAGCGTGTCATAACTGCTGCACATTGCACATTTCCAACAATGCCTGTTACCTCTGACGCACCCTCAACATTCCCTACGATCAGATCAACCACAGGATCGTCAATCACGCAACACTCAAGTGGTCCCTTGTAACAGTCAGTGTCAACGTCAACTAAGGCCAGAGGAAAACATTCGGACTTTCCTCCGAAAGAAATGACCCACTGATCCCGACCTAAGTATTGGTGTGGCTGGACCAATTCTTTGCGCACACCTGCTGTTGTAGCTCCTGTGTCACGAAGCACTGAACAGTTAAAGCCATTACAGTTTCCCTGCTCTAGTTTCAGCTTACTCAAAACGTCAGCAGCTGACACAAAACTGACAAATTTGCGCTCTGTGTGTTTGAGTTTACTGGGGGGTAAAATGTCGTACTCGGACATTGTCTTTTAGTGTGTCCTTTTCCTTGACACTTGTAACATGTCAGTACGTTCGTGTTTTGTCCGTCCATCTGTCCGCCCGTTGTGTTCTGTTGCTGTTGTTGTCCGTAGGTCACGTGGTACTGTCCACGACCTCGAGAACCACGCGGCCCTTGACCTCTACGAGGGGTGTACGCGGCTCCCCGCTGACTCTGGTCATTAGAGTAACCACCTGAATCGCTTCCGCTATAGTTTCCACTCTGGTAACTACCGCGAAGATTTTGCGACTTGCCTCTTCCACCACGGTACCGATTGTTCCCGTGTTTCTTCTCATCTTTGAGTGGTGGGACGGCTACTGACGCAGCTAGACCCGCATCCGCTTTTCTCGCGAGGTTTTTGTTTGGTCGAGCTAGTCGGTAGCTCTCGGCATGCTCAAGCAGCTGTTTCGATGTTTTCAAATTTCGCTCGCGCAAAAAGACTGCCAAATCTTTGGAAACGCTTTGCAAAATTTGCTCGCACAAAATCATGTCAAACAATGAATCATAATCATGAGCAGTGTCAGACAATTCAATCCACCGCTGTAGTAAGTGAGTCATCCGCGTACCGTACGACTTGAAAGACTCCTCAGCCTCTGGGCGACAAGATCTGAATTTCTCACGAAACCCTTCGGCGCTGCACTGAAATTTGGTGAGAAGGCATTGTTTCAGAACCTCGTACTCAACTTTGCCAGACGCACACAAACCATGATACAGACTGAGTGCTGTGCCTTCCAAAACTGCACTAAGGAACACTGGCCATTTTTCCCTGGGCCAATTCAAAGCCTCTGCATGAGTTTCAAAACGGTACAGAAATGCATCAATAGAGTCTATGCTTTCCTTAAATGTGGGCAATTTAGGAAAGTTGAATGGTTTAGAACTGCCATGGTGACCACCACGGTTCGAAGCCTGAGTACTGAAATCACCTGAGTCCTCAGATTGCTTTAGCTCTAGTGCTTTAATGTCCAACTCATGTTTCTTGAGCTCAAATTCCATCTTTTTTTCTTCAGCTAATCTCCTTGACTCTTCTATTTGTAATTCTTTTTGAACCTGTCTTTCTTTTTCCTTTTCTCTTTCCAATGCTCTCTCATCTCTCTCAAGACATTTTTCAATGTACTTCTCTAGGTCCTGACCTGTGTGACCTAACTTTTGGCCTTGTGCCATGTACTTGTCAAACCTTTCGTCCTGTATGTCAGACATGCTGACTGATAATGCAAATACCAAGTAGGATACAAATAGACAAAGTATCACTGAGTGACAAAACAAGTGTAGACTAGATTAAAATCCACCAAATATCACTGAGTGACTATACAAATGCAGAGTAGAAAAATCAATTCACTTTTTACACAACACAATACAAAACTACACTTAGAGAATAAAAATATTAATCAGCCACAATGCGCACACACACAAAATATAAGTAGATAAGTTTTGCTAAGTTTTTTTTCTTTCTACTTCAAAAAAATATTTAACTTAAAATAATAATTAAACACTGTTTCTAAAAATTAATATGCACACACACACACACACACACAAATCACTGGCTGTGACAATTTAAAACATAAAAGGCCCCAGTACTACACAAATCTACACAAAGGGAGTAAGGCGCTATAGAATGGAAGAGATCCAAAAAAACTAAACAGGACAGGTAGCAAAGAGTAGGAGGATAGTACAAACAGGCAGGAAAATAGACTCGGCCCTCGTGGAAGCGAACCTAACACTTAAAAAATGCCTCCACCCCGCACACCTGGAGGCGGGAACTAACAACTAACAAACATTCAGACTGAAATTAATGAACGCAAAAGAGCAGGCAGAGAAGAGAGAGTTTTTTTTTTCAAAAACAACTAAACAACTAAACGAAACACGAGTTTTTTTGTTTGTTTTTTTTTTCAAAAATAAACTGAAATGAAAGGGGACGTAAACGGGGTCACCACTGTAACGTAAGGCGGTCTCACTCTTTCACTCCGCTTTCACATCACAGACATTCAGAAAGGCACGCATGCAAACGTCATCCACTCCCTTTCATACACACAAGCAAATAGTTATTCTTTTGACTGAGACCTTTTATACACGAAAACAATCACATGAATTAATAAGTAGATTTAAGGCTTAACTACATTCACAGCTGAAAAAACAGAAGCCTCCAAATTCACCAGCACATCGGTTATTCAAAGGATATGTGCCTGGATATAAAATTTACTACAACGCGGACAAAAGCCACTATACACAATTAGATGTGAAATGAATAAAGTGAAATAAACAAGATGACTCAACAAGCTTGGTCGAAACGATGCTGCAGACTGGGTGAAGACTTGTTGGTCTTGAATAGAAAATATATACACTTGAGCCAGACGATTCCTCTGGGAATTCCGGGCGATTCAAATCTTTTCACCTTCTCCTGGAATGAGTGAAGAGAAGCACTTCTTCTGGAAGTGACTTGAACGAGGCTGGACCGCAGACACCTTCAACAAAGAATACGCTGAGGATGGTGTACCCCATCAGACTCAGGGATAGCTCCACCTTGACACGGCGCTCGACTGGATGGCTGCGCGTGTTCTCAAGGGAGACAAACACACGTCGCTGGCTTCAAGCTCCACAACGACGGGGCAGCCATCCAGTCGAGCGCCGTGTCAGGGTGGAGCTATCCCTGAGTCTGATGGGGTACACCATCCTCAGCGTATTCTTTGTTGAAGGTGTCTGCGGTCCAGCCTCGTTCAAGTCACTTCCAGAAGAAGTGCTTCTCTTCACTCATTCCAGGAGAAGGTGAAAAGATTTGAATCGCCCGGAATTCCCAGAGGAATCGTCTGGCTCAAGTGTATATATTTTCTATTCAAGACCAACAAGTCTTCCCCCAGTCTGCAGCATCGTTTCGACCAAGCTTGTTGAGTCATCTTGTTTATTTCACTTTATTCATTTCACATCTAATTGTGTATAGTGGCTTTTGTCCGCGTTGTAGTAAATTTTATATCCAGGCACATATCCTTTGAATAACCGATGTGCTGGTGAATTTGGAGGCTTCTGTTTTTCAGCTGTGAATGTAGTTAAGCCTTAAATCTACTTATTAATTCATGTGATTGTTTGTATAAAAGGTCTCAGTCAAAAGAATAACTATTTGCTTGTGTGTATGAAAGGGAGTGGATGACGTTTGCATGCGTGCCTTTCTGAATGTCTGTGATGTGAAAGCGGAGTGAAAGAGTGAGACCGCCTTACGTTACAGTATTCCTGTTATTGCCCCAGAAAGATCCTCCCAGTCTTACTTTGTCGCCTCGGGTATAACTTCCATGAGCATTTCCACGTAGTCATTCAGATATTTCCCCTCCGTCTGAGAGTCATCATCATCAGCGAATGCATCGTCAAAAAAGATGTGAGCTGGTGAAGAACAAACAACCGGAAAACTTTTATTTTTGCAACTGACAAACCCAACAGCGAATTAACAAGGGTTGACTTTTTAAAACTACTTTATGGTCCCTTTCGGGAAATTCGGGCTGCTTTCTCCGCAACCCAACAATTTATTTTTATTTTTTTTACAATTTTGCTAGGGGAGGAAAGCCGGATAACACGGAGAGAAACCCCCGATGAGCAGCCCGGCAGCCAGGAAAAACCGGTACCACATATCACAACCTCGACCTGGGATCGAACCCACGCTTCATCGCCATGACATTGGTGACGGCCGTTCAGTAGCGCAGCGGCTAAACCTGACGCGCTACCTAATAGACCGCCGCTCACCCCAAACTCATTAATTAAAATGTACAGATTTTTTGGCTCCTAGCAAAGACATTACATTACCTGCGCCACTCACTATATAACGAGTTACGTCCGCCAGGTGGGTTGCGTCCCTTCGTTCTGTCGGGGATACCGCGGGTAATAATATGTCTTTGCAATAGCGCCGTACGTGTGTTGTCGCTCACTGTGACGCAATTACAGCCGATATAATCGGTGTAAATTTGTTCACTAGGGTTCTGGGGTGGGGTGGGGTGGGGGTGCATTTTCAGGTTTTAGTTCATGTGCTTTCTCTATCATTGTCTTTTGTCTCTTGGATGTTACTGATCTGTGACTGATCAACATCGTTTTGTGCTGTTGTGATCACTGATGTGGCGGTGAAATTTTGGTTTTGTATCAAGGTTGTTTCCGTCTTACCCTGTTTGACAGGTCATAAAAATTATTTCACCAAGTGTGTCCCACATCTGACGAATAATGCAGGTATTCTTTGTTTTTGTTTTGATATTCCCTGTCTACATGAGTATACAGTACTCCTCGCTTAACGTCACTACCGTTTAAGGTCACACCTCTGATAAGATCAATCAGGTTGTTGGTCCCGGCCAAAAGCCTTCTTTGTACCATTTAGAATTCCTCGCTTAGCGTCACCTCGGATAAGGGAAAACCTCGGATTACGTCACCCCCGTTTTGGTTCCCAAATGGAGAAGACTACCGCTTAAGATGAAATCCATGTGATGAGAGTGGCTTCCCATTTTTATTCCACGAGATGATACCCAAAGAATAAAAATGGAAACTGAAAGGGGGGGGGGGGGGGGGGGGGGCTTGTTTTTGATGAACTGACGATAAAGATAGTTTACCGCAGATGAGTATACTTACAAAAGATTTCTTATTTCGTTCAGGGTCCTTTTAGATCTAGAAATTGGTACAATCTTTGTGAAAGAGATAAGAGCTGGAATGCAGGGAGCAATGTGGCGATATGATGGTGGTGGTGGTGATACTTATGTTGTTAGAGAGGAAGGGAGGGGAGGGGGGGGGGGGGAGAGCGAGAGACCTGGTTAATTTCTAGGCTTAGTCGGAAGGCAAGTTGAAGTACTTTTGCTGTTCACGAAACAGTGCAACCATCCCTCAACAGGGGCGACCCACAGGGTTCGGAAAAAAAAAATAAAAAAGGGGGGGGGGGTATATGCATTTGCGTTCGTTTGTGCTTGTGTGTGTGTGTGTGTGTGTGTGTGTGTGTGTGTGTGTGTGTGTGTGTGTGTGTGTGTGTAGAATTACATATTTTGGCGGAAAGTCTTTCGGTCTAAAATTAGAAAAAATGACATAATCGCCAAATATTGAGCTCCTCGGATAAGATCAAGTTTTTTACTGGTAGTTGATCTTATCAGAGGACTGTTTAGCGTGCCCCTCGGATAAGATCAAAAAAAATTTTGGTCCCGTGGGGGGTCACCTTAAGCGAGGAGTACTGTACTTGAACATGTGCCCAAATTCACACACAGGGATTCACAAACATTACGTGCAGTACGAACACTGACATGGGGAGAGTGACAGAAAGACAAAGAAGGTGAGGGATACATAAAACAGTAAAACTGACACAAGAGTGGATACAACCTACTTTAATGATGTCATGAAATCTCCGACAGAACCATGTCAAGTGTCAAAACAGCAGAAAACCTCATCTGCTTTTATGGCAACATTATTTTCAACCTACTCTCAAGTACCCAGTACATAAAACAGTAAAACTGAAAAAAAGAATGGATAAAGACTTTAATACTATAATGAAGTCATGAAATCTCTGACTGAACCGTTTCAAAACAGCAGAAAACCTCTGCTTTTATGACAACATTATTTTCAACCTTGACTCAAGTACCCATCAAGGGCGCTGTATTTCATGTACGAAGATCCAGCCGTCTGCAGTTTTCTACCCATCGACTGCACCTGAAGTACAATATATACGCCCGTTAATGTTG
>JACVVK020000094.1:1555000-1572500 GCA_018292915.2 Batillaria attramentaria
GGAAGAGCGAAACAGAGTTTCGGCGCTCCCACTTTGCACGCCGTTTTCCCACAAATATAGCAGCAACCACTAGACAAAATACTGATGGCCGCTAGGATGTAAGGAGTGCCAGAACTGCAGCTTTCAAAGGATGTCCCGTGGTAAATGGTCAGATTGCCGAATATAGAACACCCAGAAAGAACTCCGGGGTAGAAAAGAACACTGGGGCAGCCTTCAGCAAAGATGACCAACACCCCTGCGAAAGAAACAATTATCTTCCACAAGGAGACGAACCCGTTGATTTGTTTACGATACTTCCTTGACTGAGTCTTCATTGTGTACAGAAATGAATATTTTCCTGCCACAGAACTTGGCCACCAGGTCAAAGACGTCACGACGAAAGTCACCACCACCAATCCAGTTAACGCGGGATTTCCATAAAACCTATCAGTTCTCCACGTGAACAACACCAGCACGACACCCTGAACTAACAGGATGAAAATGTCCAAGGACAGGAACTTCACTCGAATTCGAGTCCCTGCCGTGTTCTGATCGTCACCTTCGCTGTCTGTTGCGTTGTTTCTGCAACATCTACGAAAATACTTAACGTAAACGTCATCCACAAGCCTCAGCAAAACAGGGACGGTGTTGATGTTCAGCATGAGCAGGCTTCCCACAAATGGATCAAAACTCGGCAACACAATGTACACTACAGCCAACAGGGACACAGTATGAACAGTTTCCACCATCAAATTCTGAAAAGACAGAAGAAGGAAAAAATGAACAAAACGTAAGGAATGGCTGACGAAATATGGTCTATCCCACTTTTTGGTCGTTTTGAAAAAATCGAGGTCAAATTTGTTGCTTTTCCCCACAGAAAATTTTTTTTTTACAGAAAAATAACCGCAAAGGCCTACAGACAAAAACTTCCCCAAGAAGCACTTTTCACACAATTGATTACTTGATTTAATTTAATTTAATTATAAATAAACCCATTCGATAGGCCAGAGCAGTCTTTCGAAACTGAGTGGAGAAGTGATCTATTTGCATTTAGACCACAGTTCTATGGAAATCCCTTTACTTAGTCCTTCCCCTGGGAGGCGGGTGGGTGGGTGGGTGGTTTAACGTCCTTTTCCACCACATAGGGTGATATTAAAGACGGGACAAATATGAAAAACCTAGCACAAATATTTGGCGCCAGCCGGGATCGATCTCACGACCCGAGCATTAGAAGTCCAAAGCTCTACCATTCGACCACCCCGGCTTCCAATTACAAATTTAACCCCAACGGCTTCCGTAACGGATATAACCCTTTTTCACCCATGCCATGTCCTCACATGATAGATCTATTTCAGAAGTTTTGTCCGGGCGTTAAATGTGACCCGTTCTCGCAAAAGGGACCGTAAGTCGCGTTAGGCCGAACGCCGCTACAGGCGAAAAGAATGTTTGGGGTCAGCATGGCCGCCTGGTGAGCAGCCAACTTCAACTGCTGATATCTCTGTCAAGTTTAGTAGTACAGCTTTCATTCTTATATTGAATTAAACTGCATAAGCAATAGGTTGCAGTGTCATACACATCTCAAAATTGATAATTTCCGACTTATGGTCCCTTTTGTGAGAACGGGTCACAAATCTCAAAACCAATTTTTATTTTTTTTTACATTTTAGGTAGACCACTTTTTCTCTATGCCTTTCAAATAGATGGGATCCAACAACATGGTAAAACGTTGCACATGCAGCCACAGCATGGGTCGATTTTAAAGATTTAGAGATTTAAAAAAAAAAAATTTCAGGTCCAACAAACAACTAAGATGATTTTCAGCACTTTTCATTGATACCAATAATTCTATAACTATGCCCCTGAATCATCCTTTGTCCGCCTTTTGTGGTAGCACATCACAATTGTCCCCCCCCCCCCCCCAATTTCTGGAAAGGAGACCTAATGCCTGGTGTTCTATGCCGACACGAGCATTGAACGTTGTTCAGCAGGAGGCAACCTGACACTAAACCTTGCACTAGTTTCGAACAGGTTTCGGGCATGCGTGTGTGCGTGCGTGCGTGTGTGTGTGTGTGTGTGTGTGTGTGTGTGTGTGTGTGTGTGCGTGTGCGTGTGCGTATGTGTGTTTATGAATAGGGCGTTCAAGAAATTAAAAATAGGGCTGACAAACTTGTGTGAGGGTTGAGAACAAAGCATTTGGTTTGGACTCTAGTCAGATGCGTGTCCCGATATGGCCTTAACTTGTTTTGCGTGTTGTTGGTGTTGTTTGGCTGAAGTATTTCCAATGCCCAAGACTATAAGGGTTTGCGTGGGTATTCTATATTATCGTCTTTTGGGATTGATTGTTGTGACCACCACACCCTAATTTACCTTTCAGGATAATAGCGATATGATTGATTGATTGATTACTTGGTCGATCCTCTCAGGTGTTTAGCTATAGAAGCCGAACAGATATGCGTCTCCTCATATCAACAGTTTTACTATCATAGACTGTGACCACGAGTTGACAGGTGAATAGTAAAAGAGTAAGATGTCCCAAAGACGTACAAAAAACAGAGTCTTGAAAACTTCAGTCTTCGGCATAACCTCACTGGCTGATTTTTTCTTTTCCTTTTCCTGATCCTTTTCCTGAGTGGTGCAGCAAACATGACACGCTTTCCTGCACAACGTGTACAGCGAAGAAACGACCGTGAAGAAGTATGGTGACACGATGACCAGCAACAGTGCCCACACCCAGGACACGTCGAGCCGGCCAGTAGAACGCTGCAAGGTACAGTACGTAAAACAGATTTCTTATTGGTACCGGTATTGGTCTATCTTCCAGTCCCATAATCAAGTGCGTAGGAGTGGAGTGGGTGGGTGTTTAAGGGTTTAACGTCCTTTTCCACCACATAGGGTGATATCAAAGACTGGGCAACGATGAAAAGGCCAGCACAATATTTGGCCCCAGCCGGGATCGAACTCACGACCCGAGCATTAGAAGTTCAACGCTCTACCATTCGACCACCCCGGCTCCCCTCAAGTGCGTAGGAAATGTTGAAATCATATAAATGAGAATTTCCCAAAACTAGAACGACGTCTAGGAAAGGTCCCACGCATTGTTTTTCCAGGTAATGCTATCTTTCATAATCAGTATGGGCGATTTAAAAAAATAAAAAGAAGAGGGTGGGTGGGTGTTTGGGGGTTCAACGACCTTTTCCACCACATACGGGTGAGATCAACGACGGGGCAACGATGAAAAAGCCAGCACAAATGTGTGGCCCCAGCCGGGATACGAACTCAAGACCCGAGAACTGGAAGTCCAACGCTCTACCATTCGGCCACCCGGGATCCCCGAAAAAAGAAGACAAACAAATAGAGGAGAACAAGGTCATTTTCTTTTCCACTAAAATGACGCCACGTACTCACTTTCATTTGCCTTTACACGACAGCAGCTTCATTTACGGCGGTCTTGATTCATAAAGAACAGATTTCAAGTATGTAGAACAACACTAGTATTTTGGAATAAGGTGTCTGTACCATGTTCTACACATTAAAGCGAACAATTCATCATTAATTTTATTTTCAATAATTTTACAACACCTAACACACGGACTGCGTGCGCAAGATCCTGCGTAGAAGTTACGCATTGTAATATTTCCTGCGCCCATAATGAAAAGAAAATAAACTACACTCTTATATATTAAAGGGGGCGAGCCCCCAGAATTCAGCCAATCGCCTGCCGGTATAATGAGCACAACAGATGGCATGGTCTGGCAAACTTTCTTGACAGACACTACAGATAGGGACGCACGTGCAGCTGTCTGGAACGTGGAAAGCCGAAAAGCAGTAAATCCATTGACGTCAATTGAGGAAAAAGACCGTTACGTTAATCTCTTTCATCTTGAAATCACCCCTTTTCACATACAATGACGTCATGGTCGTACCGTGTTTTGTCAATGTTAGCACACATTCAGCAGTGGTAGCAGAGATATAGCACTGCTAACACTTATGCTAAAAACACGCTTATTAGTTGCTAACAGTCTGCTTAGACACTGCTTAATCAGTGCTGCCATCTCCCCTGGGAATACACGGTAGAATGAAGGGTTGGGGTTTTGGCCCTGGGGCTTGGGTGATTACATTCTGGCCCACATGTTACCAAGAAAGGCCTACAGAAGACTGTTACTTTGCACTAAACAGTATCAGGTCTGTGACACTACAACTTAAAACGTAGTCCAGGCACATGCGTGCTTAAAGATCTAAGCTCCCAACAAAAAGCTTTCCGCAATGCGAAAAAAACAAACAAAAACAAAACAAATTGTAGAGCCGACTGTGCAAGCACAGTCAACTCTGTCACAGTTGCTAAGTTCACACAGTGTCCAGAAACAGCGACAAAACCGTGCCGAAAAACTGCCCCCACTTCCTGTCGGGCTCCGTCCTCGCTACTGTGCACATCCCCGTGCAACCCGCCACATTATGTGACCACTCCGCGGATACGTCAGTTTAGACGACTGAGTTATGTCGGACAAGGCGCAAGCTATGCCACTACCGGTAAGCACACGTATTTGAAAGCAATTTTGTTTCTTGCGTAAACATTTCAGCTCCCATACGAGCGACACTGACCAAATTCAAATGTGGCACGACTTGCATGGGGATCACTGCGATCTGTACTGACGGTCACGGCTGCTGTGATAACCACTGCTCGGACGATGACTACTGCACCGAGATGTGCACAGTAGCGTGGACGGAACCCGACTGGAAGTGGGGGCAGATTTTCGGCACGGTTTTTGTCGCTGTTTCTGGACACTGTGTGAACTCTGCAACTGCGACAGAGTTGACTGTGCTAGCACGGTCGACACTGTAAATGTTTTTCACACTTCGGAAAGCTTTTTGTTGGGAGCTTAGATCTTTAAGCAAGGAAAAGTAACATTGTCATTGTGCCCCCCTTAACCTTGAGAACGATAGTTTCGTTGCTGGCGTGGAGGATGGTGTCAAGCTGTAGCGGGTTGATGAAGTAGAGCATGTGCAGCAGGGTAAACTTGCTGAACGTAGCGGTCATGAGCACGAGCAGGAATAACGCGGCACAAACCACGAACGTCACAGCGCGGTTCGACTTATCGAAGCGGTTCGTTTCCGAAGTGGAAGCTTGCTTGTCTGGGTATGCTCGGAACTGATCAAAGTGGAAACTGGAACAGGAAAATACGAGGTTGTTACGACCCTGCAAACGAAGTGGGAACGGGGGTTATTGCGATCACCTCTGTGTGTGTGTGTGTGTGTGTGTGTGTGTGTGTGTGTGTGTGTGTGGCGAGGCATCTCAAGGGCACCTGTGCTCATGAGGAGTTGGTGTGCAGGGGGTGGGAGGGGGCGGGTGTGTGTGTGTGTGTGTGTGTGTGTGTGTGTGTGTGTGTGTGTGTGTGTGTGTGGCTATTCAGTGGGGAACAGTAAGGGAGTGATAAGGGGAGGCGGGGGGGGGGGGGGATTGACTGTCTCTGAAAAAACATTAAAGTTCAAGAATGCCGCAAATTTACGTGGTGGTTGTATAAATCAGTTTTTCTGCCAAGCCGACCATAAACAGATTTTCAGTATTTTCTCAGATTTCTCGAGCGTAACTCTGATACAAGTGAGTGAGTGAATTTTGAGGGCTTAAAGCCGCGCAAGCACCAAAGACTAATTCGCGGCTAAGTGTGCCTTCACTACGTGAAAAAACAAACGAACAAAACAAAAATGTAACGTTGGGCAAACGATGCAAACTGGTCTACGGGGCAGTATAAACCAAGGACATGCAGGAGACGCTGCACCTTCATGCTAATTTGTCGAACTCCCGATTCGAGCGTAATTCTGATGTGGAAGTTACCCTGAGTCGGTGGTAGAATGCTTTATCATTGTTTTTAAAAATCAAATACATTATTATAGAGCTTTCATGATTAGTTCGAGTGGTTTACGGCGAAAGACTAAACCCGAGATGGTTCGATTGTTTGTGTAGTTACCAAGCCTCCAGCGAGGTAGCTACGCAAACAATCGAACCCTCGAGCATGATGATGCTCTGCAGGTGAATGTGGTTTGGGACTGCGGTCAGGGCCGCATTCTGAGCTTCCAGTCATAGATATTTCGGCGTTAACCAGGCCCGGGAACAACGGCACCTGCGGTGCCGGTGTACCAGGCCAGAATCTACCCCGTCCAGAATCTACCCCGCAGGAACTGGCCTAGGCCCAAATCTACCCGGGTAGAAACTGGACTAGGCCAGAAGCTACACCGGGTTTAAACTGGCCTGGGCCAGTTCCTATCCCCCCTGGCCCAGAATCTACCCCCTCCTGTTCTAGGCCAGTTTCTCTCCCCCTGGCCCCGAATGAAATAACACTTTGAAATAATAGTACTGTCTCCAAAAATGGTTCATGTAAGTTTTGTTCATGCTAGTACAAGAGCATATAAGTGAATATTTACTTTGTCAAAATTATGTGTTAATGTACGCGTGCACACACACACACACACACACACACACACACACACACACACACACACACACACACACACACACACACACAAGACTGAGATAGATAGCGATGTTAATTAAAATTAATTTTAATGCAAACAGTATAACATCAGAGCAATCTGCATTAACAAAAATTGAGTAACTTGAGTTGCAGATGAAAGCACATGTTAACTGCACCGAGACGATAAATATTCGCCATGGTCTTAACACGACCAAAGTGGCCGCCTGTTGTTAGATTGTCACAGATGACACGCCTGAAGAATGGCATTGACACGGCTTTTTTGTGTCACCTCTTTTTCGGTTTTGCTGTGCACCAGCACCGCCGACTCAGTTCAGTTTGTAGCTGGCCGCAAATTGTCGGAAGTTGGACTTTGCGACAGTGCGTTAGCTTTCGTCCGAAATACTGTAGATATACACTGGATATTTCTTTTCGGCCGAGGAAAGAAAATGCACAACTTCTCTGTGCTTCTGGTCGTCCATGATTGCAGTGATTCAGAATGACAAACTACTTGAAACCTTTCCCAGTCTATGACCCAGGGTTTGTGCGTGCGCTCAGTACACAACCAGTTCGACTCAGTCACTGTAGCAACTGGTGTAGTGAAATTGTGAATTTAGCTCAGTACAACGAATTCGAATTCAGCTCAGACCGGGGGGAGGGGGGGGGGGTAGATTCGGGGCCAGGGGGGGGGGGGTAGAAACTGGCCTAGGCCAGAAACTACCCGGGTTTAAACTGGCCTAGTCCAGTTTCTACCCGGGTAGATTCGGGGCCAGGGGTAGATTCTGGCCTGTTACACCGGCCGTGTAATCATCCACATCATGAGATGTGTCATACCAAGGGAAGCACTCCCAAAGTCTCACTCGTGAAGTGGGTGAGTCTCGGCTGTGTGGCAACAGCCTCCTCCCAACTGGGCCCATAGCACCCGCTCTGGGTAGGAGCCGACCTAGGTAGGAAAAATCCCTCTTGCCTCGGCTGGGATTCGAACCCGGGTCTCTCAGACCATGGCCCGAAGTGCTAACCACTACACTACGGGGGGCGGTGCAGCTAAGTTATGGTGTGTCATAGAACTTTCCTGGTGCATTGCAATGCACTGGCATGTTGCTGGAAATTCATTGTCTTTAATTCTGTGTCACGGATACTTTTTGTATCACTGAGTTTGACACTTTCTCGTCTTCTCATCGAGCTTTCCCAGTGACTACTGAAAACATTGTCAACGTGTAAATGGAGTGACCCCTGTTTAGTCTATATTGTGGGTGAAGTGGTTTCACCGATTTGTGTTGAAAACTGCCGTTCTAAGTAATACGACACTGCTGATGGCGCGATGGCTCTCTCCCTCTGTACCTGTCTGCAATGCTTACAACCTACCAGCCCTCCCGCACTCTCCGTTCATCATCAGAAAAACTGTTAAAGGTTCCAAAAACAACTCTGAAGTCAGCTGGCGGTCGTTCATTTTCTTACGCCGCCCCCTCCGTCTGGAACGCTTTACCTGTCACCTTTAGGGATCTTCCCACGCTTACTCAATTCAAAGCCCATTTAAAAACCTACCTCTTTAGGCAAGCTTTCGAGCTGTAGTCCGACCACTTTTTCATCAGCACTCAGTGTGTGTGTGTGTGTGTGTGTGTGTGTGTGTGTGTGTGTGAGCGCAAAGAGTGTTTCGTAGAAGACAGATAGGCGCTATATAAACTGTATTCATTATTATTTTATTATTATTAAACAAGTAATAGTACGAAACACGAATTAAAGAAAAGAGAAATGAATAATATCTGTTTAGCATCTTTATTGCCATTGGCGATTTTTTTTTTCTGCTTTTTCGTACAAGCCCACGCCCATTTCACTTACTGAAATCAGAAGACACCGATTAAAGTAGGGATTATATATATATGCAACAACAACAACAACAAACAACACCAACAACAATCCTTTTCCTTATCCTTACATCTTACCTGTTGGTGGCGGCAGGAACATCGTTGGCCGGATCAGCCTCGCGGGTGATTTCATCAGGAACTGTGACTCCAAATCTTGTGTACGCATGTGTCTGGTCAGAGGCATTCATTGCCGGTTGTGCTGACGACCCGTCCATCGTTCACGTTTGCCTTTAACCGCGGGCAGGACAGCTGGAGAGAAATTATCCCAAGTGACAAATAATTCCTTCAAAAGGCCAATGTTTAAGATTTGTTATGCTCGCAGACCGTTCTTAGCCGTTTCGGGTGGTGTCTGACATGCTACTGCAAAGGCTGGCACTGAGCCAGCGGAAGGTACACAATGACGCCGCTGATATATTGTGCGTGAGGTATGTCGGCAAGACCACCCGCTCAGACGCAGACTTTGACTGTTCGAACGCTCGCGCGAAGTCTAAACAGTGTTGTATCGCATGAAGATCATCGTTATTATAGAGTATATCACGCGTACAAGCACACAGTTTACGAGCAAAACTCTTCCTTGTTGGGTTGGAAAAATCACATAAAGATGACTTTCAAGACAGTTAAAACTGCACTGGGTCGGATCTCTCTTGACATTCCACACGCAAAGATGAATGTCTTTCACGCATTAGTCTGTTATCCTTTTTATTGAGCAGGTGTGGGTTATCAGTGTCAGCGAATACCTGGTGTTTCAATGTAAAAGACAAGGGTTTGAATGTGGATCTTGGGGAGGGGTACGGGCGTAGGGGAAGAACAGGGAGGAAGGGAGGGAGGAGTAGGAGTTTAGGATAGTTTTATTTACTGACCTTGCTGTTTTGTAGATGCAGGACAAATTCCTCCGGAGCTCTGCAGTGCCAGGAGTGAGAGAGTTTTTAGGGCTTAAAGACGCGCAAGCCACGAAGACTAATTCGCTGCAGTACCAGGAAGTTTGGACACTCTTGTGTGGGTCTAAAATGCAGCAGAAGGACTTTGTATAGAAAATATCAAGGGCACACAGAAAAAAGGAAGTACGTCTGACCGGTTACAAACCTGGGGCTTTCTTTGTATACAGTTTCGGTGGTGAACCGTACGCACGTATCGATGAGACAGTACGCGGCGTAAGCAATGGCCAAAACAGGACGACAGTTACCGTTTCAGGCACATTGTCCTCTTCATCCCAGTGCCACAATATTGCATGTTCAAACTTTAAAAATCTAAGCTCCCAACAAAAAGCTTTCCGAAGTTTGAAAAAAAATATTACAGAGTCGACCGTGCAAGCACAGTCAACTCTGTCACAGTTGTAGAGTTCACACAGTGTCCAGAAACTTCGACATAAACCGTGCCGAAAAACTGCCTCCACTTCCTGTCGGAGTCCGTCCACGCTACTGTGCACATCTCGGTGCAGTGGTCATCCGTCTGTGCAGTGGTCATCACAGCAGCCGTGACCGAGTCAGTACTGTAGGCAGTGACCCCCATACACGTCGTGTCCCTTTTGAATTTGGTCAGTGTCGCTGGTATGTCGTGCTGTCGCCGTCAGAATGGCGCAACAATTAATGGTGGTGGTAATTTTGGGGGAAAATTTGCCGAGATGTGTGAGAAATGGAGCATGCGTGCGCTCAGCGCTCAAAAGTGGGGGGCAGTTTTTCGGCACGGTTATGTCGCGGTTTCTGGACACTGCAACTGTGACAGGGTTGACTGTGCTTGCACGGTCGACTCTGTGAATTTTTTTTCACACTTCGGAAAGCTTTTGTTAGGAGCTTAGATCTTTAAAGTTTGTGTGTGTCTTAGCAAGGACATTGTGGTATGCGCCTGCCAGGGTTTTATCAAGGACATAGTGGCACTGTAAATGCTGCACGTACTCCCCAGCCCCCTGGGGCGTGTTTGTCCATTCCATTTGGTTTTTTTTTGTAGGCAGGCAGTAGAATAAGGAAGAATCGCTTTCCAAGTCTGTGTAGTTCGAGTATGTTGCCTGTGCACTGGGATAACCTCGCCACGTGAAGCACGAGAAGCACGGTCAAACACGAGTGTAACCCGTAGTGTCCGGACTCTAAACTATATCAGTAAACACTTCACCTAAACAACGGCCGGTCACACGAGGAAGACCCGTCCATCTTGTGCGAGACAGGCGAGAATGTTTCAAGGCCATGCGAGGAAATGCATGGGATGTCCACTCAATGGACGGTGCCTTATTATTGCTTTCTCATCAGAAATCGTGTTATCTTTCATGTCACGTGGTTATACCCCGCGTTGTGCATGCGCCTGTACACTCGAAGTAATCTAGCTTAATTGAATGATAAGTAGATGAATAATAATAATAATACTTCATTCAACACTAAACAGGTAACTGTACTGTGGCTACAAGTCTTTCAGCTTGACGCCCCCCCCCCACACACACACACACCTGTACAGCATACAGGTTAGGAGAGTTAGCTGTTTTCCAGAAAACGCTGACACACTCTATCAGGGAGGGCCCAATGTTTGTCTGATAACAGTGGCGCGTTTTATAGAGCGAGGAAAACAAGCCCCTACGTAGCGGGAGAGCAGCTAGGCGTTTTATAGGTCAAGGCGACTTAGCCCCTAGCTGAGGAAAGTTAGACCCTCGCAGGAGGTGCTACATTTGCTAGACAAGATGGCGGCTGTACGCATGGTGCGACTCGATGATGGCAGTTTTTTTTTTTTTTCAATTTTGTGGTGAACGAATCAAGATAGAGGCGTCTGCAGAAATATATGTTATTCTTTTTACTTTTTGTCTGTATTGTTGCCTTTCTTGCGAATTAAGCTTTGAATAACAATGTAATCGAGTCGATACCGGTGTGGTACACATGTCAACGCGCGTCGCACACAATCTTCCGCCATCTTGAAATGGGTAGATACAGCTAGCTTCCGGCTGTGGTGTTTCGTAGTCCGCTCGTCTCGCTCGCCTCGCTATTCTAGCTCGCCTCGGTCTGTAAAACGCACGTCAGTTCTGACGGGGGGGGGGGGGGGGGACTGAAGCCTGTTTTGGGTAAGACAGGATTACACCAGTTCCACTCGACGTTTTCGCTCGATCATACGGTCACACTGGCCTGTTTGACCCGAAAAAGATCGGCAGTGTGTGACAACTGTGACGTACAAAGAAGGTTCAAAAAGAAAAGAAAAAAGAAAAAATCTGTTCGGGCGGCTGATCGGGGCTCTTTCCCATTACTCCGGCTTCCTCTCCCTTTGCTTTGGAAATGTTCGGCCCACAAAATTTGAAAATAAATGCAATTTTAAATTCCGAAGCTTAAATTAACCCTTCGCGCCGCGTGATTACAACGTGTTCATGTCCAGCGTGTGAGAGAATGCGTGTTATTCACGTGAGCGTGCGTGTCGGGTTAAATTCGCGCCACTCTGAGCCAGTTCAAGAAATTGGGTAAAACGTCTACATAATACACAGTTAGTAGTAGTAGTATTATTACATTCGTAATGCATCTAACTTACTTATTCTTCTTCTTCCTTGTTCGCCTCTCGTTAGGTGAGCAGCCCGGTGTCCTCGATGAAGGCTGCCGTCTGTGGCCGCTCCTCCGGGGTGCCGTATAGCTTGGTTTCCACTGCTGTCGGTGTCGGCCGGTACATGTACTTCCTCCTGGATGCTGCGTGCGTCGTACAATCTTGAAGGACGTGGTCTGTTGTCATTGGTCCCTCACCACAAGGGCACTCTCCACTCTGTCCAATGACAAGTTTTGTGTGCATGTGGTGGTACAGGCGATCGTGTACACTGAGGCGGAAGAGCCTGCTAACCTTGCTTGCTTTCAAAGCCTAACTGAAAACCTTCTTGTTCAGACTGTCTTAGTTTATGACTTGTTTACCATAGATCTTCCGCCGTTCTGAGCCCTCCTGCTGGTGGAGTGTGTGTGTGTGTGTGTGTGTGTGTGTGTGTGTTGTACGTGTCGTGTACTTTTAGATTTATCAGCTTAGATGGCAGTGGTGAAGCGCCTTGAGCCCACTTTGTGGGGATACTGCGCTAGACAAGAATGCTATATTATTATTATTATTATTATTATAACCCTAATCCAATCCCCAGTCCAATGGGGGAGCCGGGGTGGCCGAATGGTAGAGCGTTGGACTTCTACTGCTCGGGTCGTGAGTTCGATCCCGGCTGGGGCCAAATATTTGTGCTGGCTTTTTCATCGTTGCCCCGTCTTTGATATCACCCTATGTGGTGGAAGAAGACGTTAAACCCCCAAACACCCACCCACCCACCCACCCAGTCCAATGTCCACTTATATGGTGCAGCAGTAGTCTATGGCACGGGTCATGCTCGTTGTGCTTAAGGGGGGGGGGGGGGGGAGGAAAGAAAAAAGTGCGTCTTGCGTTTGGCACTGTTACTGTCACTGTACGTCAGTCTCTGTTGAAGTGTTGAGGTCAGGCCCGACCAACTCCTTCCCGTTATATGATAAGACTGGTTTAAAAAAACCAAACCAGTGCACACCAGTAGGAGCCACTTCAAGCCACTATTACACAAGACATGGGCCTTCCCACTAGGCCCGAGACCGCTACAGATTGCGTAATAGTGGCTTGAAGTGGCCTGACGTCAGACAGTCAACTGCATCATCGACAGACGTTTCAATCAAACGTGTCGCTTCTTCAAGAATGTTACAAAATCCCTCACCACTTACAGCCTCAACAAACTCACCTGGTTTGTTTTCATCCCACCACAGTTTCTCTACTGTTCCCGCCCCACTCTGAAGCCTTTCAGTACACCCCGGGCTGACAGAAAGTTCGACAGGCAAGTGCTTGGATTCCAGTCTCTCTGCAACTTCAAGTCTCATATCAGTATACAGCAGTTCACGAGAACAAATAAAGTAATCCACAGTGCTGCTACCTGATGAACATACATATGTAAAATGCCCTTCCTCATCCCCTCGACGTGCCCCATTAAGTATGGTGAAATCACATGCTGCACAAAACTCAAGAAGTATTCTCCCAAAGTTTGCTATAATGACATCTTGGGACATGCGAAATTCATGGTAGGTATCACCTACAACCAAGTCATCTGAATCATCAGCATGGAAATAAACGGGATTCATACAGCCTTCACAAAAAGTTAAGGACCACTTGCAAATATCATTCAACTTTTGTCGTGGTGGCATGCTGGTGTAGTGCTGAACAGCGCTGAAACGGCGGCTTATGTAGGCAAACAAATGAGCACAGTTCATAACCAGGGATGCATTCTTTGACCTGCATCTCATTTTTGCCGCGCAGAAAGCCCCAGGTATCGCTCACTGAACACTGAAACTCGGTCTAGTTTTGCCGAAATTGCAGATTTTCAAACGCGCCAAGCATGCTGTGTGACGCGCACGTGCCATCCACACACTGGTCGCCATGTCCACTAATTACCCCTTAACCTTGCTGCCGAAGTTTACGGGAAAAATCTTATTCGTTTATTTTTTTTCTGATTTATTGTAACTGTCACCCATTATGTTGACTGGTCCTTAACTTTTTGTGAAGACTGTAAAACTGGTTCAAGCGTTAAAGTCACCTGATAGTACATACACACATGACTGACCAAACGTTTGCATACAGTCAAGTACACACTGCTCAACCAGACTCACGCTGCACGTGACAGTTACATGTGCTTGCTTGTAGTAGGGTGAAGATAATGGTGGCACATACGCTGCGCAGAAAATCACATCCTTCTCAAAGCCGAACACAGTTTTGTCGATTGCAGCTGCAACGCGTATTACTCCCCCCCCTCACCCCCCCCCCCCCCCACCTCCCCCGGCAAGGGGTTTTGTACATATGCCTGAAATAAAGAATGTTCGTTCGTTCGTTCGTTATAGGGTTTGTGCACTTTTTTTTTTGGGGGGGGGGGGGGTGGGGGTGGGGTTTAACGTCCTTTTCCACCACATACGGGTGATATCAAAGACGGGGCAACGATGAAAAAGCCAGCACAAACGTTTGGCCCCTGCCGGGATACGAACTCACGACCCGAGCATTAGAAGTCAAACGCTCTACCATTCGCCACCCCCCCCCCTTTTTTTTGGGGGGGGGGGGGGGGGGGGGGGGGAGAGAAATATGCGGCGGGTGTGTCGGGTCGGCAATGGAGTAGGGTAGAAAAACGTTCCCACGTAACGCTCGAGGAGCACGGTTATAAATTTATGCGAGGACAGTCCGTCCAAACAGCGCGAGGTAGTTTCAAGTCGAATGTTCAAGGCCGTGCGAGCAAACACGTGAAACGAACACTGCTTCGCGCTCAATGGACAATGCCTCAAATGCTCTCTCATCAGAAATCACGCCATCCTTCGTGTCACGTCGGGGAGCCGGAGCGGCCGAATGGTAGAGCGTTGGACTTCTATTGCTCGGGTCTTGAGTTTGTATCCCGGCTGGGGCCAGATATTTGTGCTGGCTTTTTCGTCGTTGCCCCGTCTTTGATATCACCCGTATGTGGTGGAAAAGGACGTTAAAGCCCCAAACACCCCCACCCTCGTGTCACGTCGTTATCCCCCGTGTTGTGAGTGCGCCTGTACTCCAAGTAATCTATCAAAATTTAATGATATTTAGACTCCCCCCCCCCCACCCACCCACCCACACTTGTACAGATTACCGATCACGAGAGTTAGCTGCTTTCCGGAAACAGCTGACGCTTTATGAGGACGGGGCCAATGTTTGTCTGATAACAGTTCTGACAAAGGGGATTGAAACCTGTTTTTGGGGAAGACAGGATCACACCATTTAGACTCGGCGTTATCGCTCGATCATAAGGTCACACTGGCCTATGTTTGACCCGTGTGCCAGTGGGGACATACAAACAAAGTAAAAAAAAAAAAAAAAAAAGAGAGAGTCAGTTCGGGACGATCTGTACTCAGGCTCCCCCCCCCCCCCCTCCTCGACCTCTGTTTTTGAAACGTTCAACCCACGAAACGTGAAAATAAATGCAAATCTAAATTCTGAAGCTTAAATTGCCGAGCTGACCTTTCGCGACCCTGACGTGATTACAAAGTGTTCATGTCCAGTGTGCGAGAGAATGCGTGTTATTCACGTGAGCGTGCGTGTTGGGTTAAATTCACGGCGCTTTGAGCCAATTCAAGTAATTCGGTAAAGCGCCTACACAATGCAAAGTTATTTTTTTATCATTAATTAATTATTATTATTTTTTATTTATTTATTTATTTATTTTATTATTATTATTATTATTTTTTTTTGCTGCCACAACTGTTTGCCGGCTCCGGTGGTGTTCCTCCCTGGTGTTGGGTGGAATTCAGGTTCGGAAGTTGGGGCAATTTTTATCATGCATGATGATGGAGATGAGGATGATGCCATGGAGGTCCGTGTGGTTTGGGACTGCGGGACAGGGCAGCATTCCACGCTTCCTGTCATAAATATCCCGGTATTAACCAGGCCCGGGAACTACGGCACCTGCGGTGCCGGCCGTGTAATCATCCACACCATAAGACGTGTCATACCAAGGGAAGCACCCCCAAAGTCGCACCCGTGCAGTGGATGATGATGATGATGATGATGATTAGGTCTCTTCACTCTGGCTCCGAACACCGTCTTGACGTATCTGAGACCTGTACAAAGTCGTTTGGATAAAGGTCTTTTCAACACCAAGCCCCTGTAACTAGTTTACCATAGATCTTCTTGAGGTTCTTGAGATGTGTGTGTGTGTGTGTGTGTGTGTGTGTGTGTGTGTGTGCAGATTTATGTGTTGCCGCTTACAGGAGAAGGGCAGAAAAGAACTCGCACAATGTGAAGTACAGCCACCAGATCAAGCGAAGATCGACATGCCAGGTAAAAATGTTAGGAAATTTTACGAGAACGAGCAGCAAGTGTCAAGTTGTAGCTGCTGAGCAACAGTACAGGGTATTTGTGGCGCCCTATCTCACAAGAGCTCAGGGCGCGTACATAAACTACACATAACATACAAAAAAACATAAACTATAACACACACACACACACACACACACACACACACACACACACACACACACAAACACACACACACACACACACACTCACACACACACTAATTTTTTTGCAGGTGGCATTCAGAGATGGAGAGCGGGGAGGGGAGGGGCATAGGGGGGTTGGTTCTACTGCATGGAGAAATGATGTGTTTTAAGGTGAGAATTAAAGACTGCTAACAGCTGAGCATGGCGGATGTGAGAGGGGAGGCCGTTCCAGGTCACAGGACCAATGTATGAAAAAGCACGCTGGCCTTGAAACTAAGCTCCCGCGAGAGGGAGGGCGTCCTTTAAGTACCCCATTTTATTATTATTATTATTATTCATTATTATTATATAATGCAGCAGTAGTCCATGAAACAAAACATGCTCGGTGTGTTCAGAAAAAAGAGGAGAGAGAGAGAAAAAAAATGCTTCTTGTGTTTGGCACTGTCACTGTCAGTTGGTCTCTGTTGAAGTGTTCAGTTTAAAAACGCTTTAAGAGCCCGAGCACGTGGCCACCCGCAGCTCTCTATAACATAACACTGCTTAAAAAGAACAAGCCACTGCACGCCAGTAGGAATCACTCTAACTCTTAAAAGCCCATGCTAAAATGACAATTGTACGCCCGCTCGTTTTCGGGAGGGGAGCCGGGGTGGTCGAATGGTAGAGCGTTGGACTTCTAATGCTCGGGTCGTGAGTTCGATCCCGGCTGGGGCCAAATATTTGTGCTGGCTTTTTCATCAGGGCCCCGTCTTTGGTATCACCCTATGTGGTGGAAAAGGACGTTAAACACCCAAACACCCACCCGCCCTCGTTTTCGGGAACTCCCCTTTGAAGCGAGTTTAGCTACGCAGGTGCTCAAAGGGATACCGTGAATACAGAATATACAGACGACGTGTATGCCGTATAGCTTAGCGCGATTAGGGCCTACGTTGTAAGCGCTTTTATAATTGCAGGTGTTTTTTTTTTTTTTTTTTTTTCGTATTCCCATTCCTGCACAGTTACAGCATATCACAGGGTGGCACTGAGCCGAACAGGGTGGGTGGGTGGGTGGGTGTTTGGGGGTTTAACGTCCTTTTCCACCACGTGAGGGTGATATCAAAGATGGGGCAACAGAAGCACAGACACTCGCAGATGGCCCGTGATAATAGACGACTCCACTCGGCCAAAGCCCCGCCCCTTTACTGTGCCGTGTATTGGCAAAACACACTACGTCCGTGACGTCATTGCATGGGAAAAGGGGTGACTTCAA
>JACVVK020000094.1:1575000-1585000 GCA_018292915.2 Batillaria attramentaria
AAACGCGTGACAACAGCCGCCTACGTGTCAAACTTCACTATCAGTGATATTATTTGGAGTGCTGACGAATGCTCCAAGAAAGGATGCTCTTTACCAGAAATTAACTGTGGCTGCATGTATTTAAAGCACACAATAAGCTCAGACACACTGTATCCCAGCTCGACAGACTTGAGACCAGAACTGAATCGCCTAGCTCCTGGACCCTTTCAACATCGCCGCCGCCATCATCCTTTTGCTGGTAAGGTTTGTAGAGTTTTACGTTTGTTTTGAAACATTGAAATAATTTCAGGAAGGTTCAATCACGTTCTTTGATTTTGTTTAGCCACGGAATGTTTTGCAGTAAGATATTGTGTCTTTGTGGCCCTTTTGTGTTGTGTAGTTTTTCAGCAGAACATCGACAATATCACCATCTCAAAAAGTTTAACTTTAGTCACTCAGTCAGTCACACACAGACACAGGCACACACACGCAGACAGACAGACAGACAGACAGACAGACAGACAGACAGACACACACACACACACACACACGGCCCCTCCCTCTATCACCTACACCACCCCTACCCCCACCCCTGCATGAGCCTCATCTGTAAAGTAGACCTTACCTTAAGCCTTACTGTGAACTTGATGGTAAACAGTCCTTCCACTAACTTTCTACACTTGTGTTATTAACACTACCAGTAGTAGGCGTGTGGTCGTTTGTGATGGAATGAGCAGCTTAGATGCATAGCTAGCGCCGACAAGTCAGCATAAGAATAACTATTTTATTTCCTTTTAGCAGTGGTACTAGGAAAGTACATCGGTCATATATTAATATTATGATCGATTTCAAGGGGAGCGAACGCTTGAGAGTTAAATGAATTGGTAGAGTATAATAACATTTTCATTATTTCGTTCAAGGCAGTTTGAAACCCCAACACACAGACACAGACACAGACACAGACACACACACAGACACAGACACACACACACACACACACACACACACACACACACACACACACACACACACACACACACACACACACACTGTGCTGGACAATACGGCGTTTAGAGTGGGTATTTTCCGAGAAACAGTTATAGAGCTGACTAATGATAGTGACGCATCGAGGAGCGAATTGCATATGGGGTAAAGGTGGGTACATTGCTTACGTAACAAAAACACTACTGCTGGCGATTATCATTAGAGATATATAAATAGGACTGACGCAACTATATCGAATGTAGATAAAGAACAAGTGCATCGACCGTTTGAGTGCAATCGCTTTAGACTCTGGACTAACGCATGTCGTGAACCTAGCGTGACTATTTTTGAGAAAAAACAACTGTTTAATGACTGAATTATGTCAATGAGTGTATCCCATAGGATAAAGGTGATTACGTTATCTACAACTGTCTGTGCGCTAATGCGTTGAAATCAACTGCACACGAGAAGTACTAGATAAAGCTTCGTTTGCGGCTGAGACGAAATACCTTGATATAGTCGATACAAGAGAGAACGTTGTTTTAGGTTGGATTAATTCAAACACGTAATCAAACTCAAAAGAAGGTGAATTTAAACGGATCTGCTGCGTCCCTGTACGTGTTAATTTTACACTTTAATATTTTAACACAAGATGCTATTCGCCTTTCCACCTTCATAGAAGATAATATGTAAAATAAGCCTATGTACGTGGATGTAGTATAGTTGATCGGTTTATGCCCAGCTGAGTATCTGCACACATAAATATGCTTTTGAAAAGCACCCACTTTGTTGATGTGACAGGTCACTTACGGCACCTGAGGGGTTTTATACTTGTCTTGAGGGCGCTTTTACAATCTGTGAAGTATTTTTATCTGTTTGGTGACAGTTCCATTGGAACGACCCATCCGCGACCCCTCCTCTCCCTCCCAACAACAACAACAACAAATCTAAATAAATTGAAAACATGAACAACAGAAAACAACGAAAACAATAACAAAAAACAGAAACAAAATAGAAAACAAAGAAACAAACCCAAAACACAAGACCAAAGAATGAAAACAAACAAACAAACAAACAAACAAACAAACAAACCCAACAACAGCCAACAAAACAAAACAAACAAAAAACCCCAAAATGATCCACACATGTATTTGCAGGTAAACTCACATCATCAAAAAGATGAGTGAAACGGATAACGAGCAAACAGGTGTTCTGGGCGAACGCAGCCGTGACCCTGACAATATTAGTCCAGCCGATTCCACTCAGTCGGAAACCAGCCAGGCCTGTTCACCCGGGTCAGAAAGTGGCCAGGCCCCAGCCGCCAATGAAAGGTAGGAGACAATGCCAGGGTCTGCGTTAATTGCCAGATTTGTTCCTTCCGACAACGATAACATCATGACCTTTACAAACAGCTGATTTTTTTTCTTGTTTTCAGAACGTTGTAAAACCACAAGGGTGGGGGTGGGGTGGGTGTTTGGGAGTTTAACGTCCTTTTCCACCACATAAGGGTGATATTAAAGACGGGGCAACGGGAAAAAAGGCCAGCACAAATATTTGGCCCCCAGCCGGCGGGATTCGAACTCACGACCCGAGCATTGAGAGTCCAACGCTCTACCATTCGGCCACCCCGGCTCCCCGTAAAACCACAAGGAATCACCGACTGAAACCAAGATAATCGAAGCAACGATTGTTTTCTTTACGCATAAAGCGTAGATAGAGATATGCAAAACCTAAACTCATCGGAATTCTCAAAATATCTGAAACCACACTCTCATAATGATAATAATAATAACAATAATAATGGATACTTATACAGCTGTTATACTTAGCGAGCTCTAAACGTTTGCAAAATTAAGAAAAAATAAGATAAAATAAAATTAAAATTCATGAAAATAATACCGGATAAAAGACACACAATAAAAGACACGCAATAAAAGACACAGCAATTTTGGCACACACACACACACACACACACACACACACACACACACACACACACACATCATTGTCTTTTCCCGGCGTACAGGTTCAACTGGAATCAGTTCCGAGCAGATCCAGACGAACGGGCAGCGTCGTCAACGAGACGATGGCCGATAGGGAATATGGGTGTGTCTATTCTGGCGCGTGTTCTGCTTTTTCTGTCCGTGCTTGTGACCGCTACAGCCAGCAAAGTGATTCTGCTCTACATGATCCACTTCATCAACCCGCTACAGATTGACACGATCCTATCAAATACTACGGCCAACACCACATCCATCGTCGTGAAGGTAGCACTTCTATCATTACTTCTATATGTAATTTATAAACTCTGGTGCTACTTCAGCTGGAAGCATGAGAGAGAGAGAGAGAGAGAGAGAGAGAGAGAGAGAGAGAGAGAGAGAGACCGACTGACTGACTGACTGACTGAAACGTTTGTTTCAGGATAAAGACTTGTAGGCATCGTCTGCCTATCTTACAAGCTGTCCTGCTAATCTAGAAACACTAAAAAGTAAAGGCTAACATGACAAAAAGTATACCAGGCACAAAAGGAGTAAATCTGATAAGAAAATAGAAAAAAATAGAAAAAATAAAAATAAACTTGCAAAGATAGAAAGAAGCACAAGAAATTTTAAGGAAACACACTGGAAAATAGGTGAAGAAGTAAATAGCATGGTGTTTGAAATTGTAGTATACGACATAACTTGTAAAAAGGTAACATGTCATAGTGCCATCTGAGAGAGAGAGAGAGAGAGAGAGAGAGAGAGTTATTTTATAAGCCAATACTCCTCGTGTGATCTCATGTGTTATTTGTTTACTTGTCGATGAAGCCGGAACAAACTTCCTGTTATCGGCAATAAAGTTATCTGTATCTGTGTCTGTACCACGGAAATAACATATGACGATCTTTATTAATCACCCTAGAGGGGGGAAAACGGCATAAAAGCAGTTAAAACATAAAAAACAAAGACCTGACAAAATAAAAGAGCATCACCTGACAACTAATACATGTAGCAAAAACCAAAACAAAATAATACAAAACAAAAACCAGCAAAAACAACTTCCGGCTGTTTAGGCCCGATATTTACTCGTAAAAAATCGACAATACTTTCTTCAAAACACTAATACAACCTATTCCTGCACTGTGCTACTTACAACAAAGATCTTTCCCCTACGGCTCAAACTGACTTAAAAAAAAAAACAAAAAAAACACGATCCATGTTGCCGCATTATAATCAACAAAAAAAAAAAAAGAAGAAAATATTCATAAACATTAACTTACCTTTCATTTTCGGCTGGGAAAGAAAATATTCGGTAGCCTTTCTTCCGAGAGTTGTGACAGTTTGGTGCAGCGCACCACGTTGCGTGACTACCGCTCACCATGTTGCGCTTTGCTAACGCCGCGCTGGAAACTCGTCGAAAGAGGGAGTGCTAGAATGGAATGCAGTACCGCGCTGGCGTCAGTTTTGGCGCTGAGTGTTTCATCTTTCCGTAGGGCGCGCTGGCGTCAGTTTTGGCGCTGAGTGTTCCATCTTTCCGTAGGGCGCGCTGGCGTCAGTTTTGGCGCTGAGTGTTCCATCTTTCCGTAGGGCGCGCTGGCGTCAGTTTTGGCGCTGAGTGTTCCATCTTTCCGTAGGGCGCGCTGGCGTCAGTTTTGGCGCTGAGTGTTCCATCTTTCCGTAGGGCGCGCTGGCGTCAGTTTTGGCGCTGAGTGTTCCATCTTTCCGTAGGGCGCGCTGGCGTCAGTTTTGGCGCTGAGTGTTCCATCTTTCCGTAGGGCGCGCTGGCGTCAGTTTTGGCGCTGAGTGTTCCATCTTTCCGTAGGGCGAGCTGGCGTCAGTTTTGGCGCTGAGTGTTCCATCTTTCCGTAGGGCGCGCTGGCGTCAGTTTTGGCGCTGAGTGTTCCATCTTTCCGTAGGGCGCGCTGGCGTCAGTTTTGGCGCTGAGTGTTCCATCTTTCCATAGGGGAAAGATCTTTACTTACAATCTACATCCGCAGGTAATTGATTTGTCTATTCGACTGACCTCCCTCACTCTTTATTTGTTGGCAGACGGCCGACGGACAGCTTGATGTGTCATGGGTGTGGGCCATACTGCTGATTCTCTGTTTACCGTATGTCTTCGCGCTCATTCACGAGCTGCATCAGAAGTGCCAAAACAAGTCATCCTCGAAGAACACGAGCACTGAGCAGGGGCCCACCAATCAGCAACAGTCACAGGAGAACCAGCCGCAACCGGGCAAACCTTTAAAGATATTGTCGGTAAGAAATAAAAGTGAATGGCCATCGAGTTGCGCGTTTCAGTTAGGAAAACCTGGGCCATTTGGAATGAATGCTACTTGAACGTGGAATCGAGGGTCTAAAAATATTACAACAGTTGCAAATTGAAAAGAAAGGACACATGTAAATACTCTACCAAGAACTCGGATCATCCCAATCATATCAAACATCCCATAGAAACCACTTGTGTACGGCACTTGGAAGTTTGTAGTTTAAACGGGAAGTTCAATACAAGGTGAATATAAAATATTGAAGGAAAAAAAACTATAACCAAGAATTATCATTTGTCCACAGTTATTTGAAGATGCACGAGGAAGGTAATTGATGCTTCGTCAAAATTATCATGAAAACAAAGAAAGTGATTTCACGCAATTCTGATGTTTGCATTTGTTCTTTTTTCAGGTTGGTTTTGAAATTGTTTTTCACACTGTGTCATTGCTGATCATGGTCTACTTAGTGTTGCCGAGCTTTGATCCACTGATGGGATTTCTGCTCATGCTGAACGTCAGTTTCATACCTGCATTGCTGAGGATTGTGGACGAAGGCTATAGACGATTCTGCTGCAATACCACAGACAGCAATCAGACCACGAAGAGAAGTCGCCTCAAAACTTGTGGAAAGATGTTCCTGGACATTGTCAGTTTTGTAGGGTTACTTGCTGCTTTGGGACTGTTCGTATGGAGAATCGAAATTTTTTACGGTAATACGGAACTGACCGGTCTGGTGGTGTCGGCCTTCGTTGTCATGCCCTTTACCTGGTGGCCTAGCTCCGTGTCGGGAAAGGATTCGATCTTTTATAAGTTGAAAAGTTACGCAAGGAAGAATAAAACATCCAACGCCTTGGTGTATTTAGCAAAAGTCCTGTTTTCTCTGCTAGCCGTTGTTTTCACCTTCACAAAATTTGATGGCCCGTGTTTACAAGCGTTTTTCGAACCAGGATCCTCGGCTACTGATTGCACGATGTTCGAAAATTTGACTCTTTATCACGGGACGTCAGTAGCGCCCCCTTACAGTTGCCACGCTTTTCTCCCTTATGGTTTGGCTGCTATAAACATTTTGTGCAGCGGTTTCTGCTATCTGTGCGGGAAATGGGCGTGCAAGATAGGCTCGCAGAAATCATGTTTCGCACTTCCATTATTTTTGTCCTCTGGTGTCACGTTTTTGTGTATAATTCTGACCTACTACAACGTCGCACCCGACCAGGGACTTTTTGGGTGCAATTCTCCTTGGGTTCCTGAAAATGAGGGCTCTCATGGTCAGGTCAACTTTGATCAGTTTCTGACACAGTACAGCAGAGAGTTTTGGTTGCCTTTGGGGTTGCTGAGTTTTCTCGCCAGCCTCTGGGTCATGGGAAGACATGTTTGGGACTTGAGGGACATCAAGCTGGCTCCGAATTACCGGTAGGTCGCCCCTCCTCAGTTTAAAAAAAAAAACAAAAACATTTTTGGTCTTCCCAATCTCTCTCTCAATCATTCCAGAAAAGAATCTGCAACAATTTTACCCTTTCTTTCTTCTGCGTGTGCATTGCGAGATATCCATTTTGTGTTTGTCAGTTTTGAAGCAATGTAAACAACAGTCTCATGCAATTTTCTAGCAGCATTTTGATACGTTCCAAATTGCTTATTAATTCACTTTTTGTTCCAGTTTGTTCAGCAAATCCCTGTACTGTGGAATTTTTCTGGAAAGTTCATTAATCTTCAACACATCACGAGACAAAGATGCGGAGGAGCCAAACAAGGTGCAGTCTGAAAACCTATCAATGACGTTAGCAATCATTTGTCTGCCATAATTCTTTTGCCTACCTCGCACATGACACTTCGTTGTTGGACACTATCAAACACAGCTTAGTACGCTCTGTCAGTGTAGATATGCTGGAAGCTGGGCGCGTAGTAACTGTGCCCTTTTTCTTTCTAGAAAGCTGCATGCGTACGTGGTGGGAGCGCATAGTAGCTGTGCCCTTTGTCTTTCTAGAAAGCTGCATGCGTACGTGGTGGGAACGCATAGTAACTGTGCCCTTTGTCTTCTAGAAAGCTGCATGCGTACGTGGTGGGAACGCATAGTAACTGTGCCCTTTGTCTTTCTAGAAAGCTGCATGCGTACGTGGTGGGAACGCATAGTAACTGTGCCCTTTGTCTTTCTAGAAAGCTGCATGCGTACGTGGTGGAACGCATAGTAACTGTGCCCTTTGTCTTTCTAGAAAGCTGCATGCGTACGTGGTGGGAACGCATAGTAACTGTGCCCTTTGTCTTTCTAGAAATCTGCATGCGTACGTGGTGGGAGCGCATAGTAACTGTGCCCTTTGTCTTTCTACAAAACTGCATGCGTAGGCGGTGGGCGGTCGGTGGTCTAGTGGTTAAGAGACTTTGCCACCAATGGGAGAGGTCCGGTTCGAGTCCCATTCGGGGGCAAAGATTTTTTCCCTTCTCGTACGTGGCGCCGTTCATTCGGGCCGATCGTCGGGGGGTTCTCTCCGGGTACTCCGGCTTCCTCCCCCTCTGCTGGGAAAATTTCAGCCCACATAATTTGAAAAATAATGCAATTCTAAATTCCGAAACTTAAATACCTGAGCTGACCCTTCGTACCACGTGATTGTTATGTGTTCATGTCCAGTGTGTGAGAGAATGCGTCTTATTAACGTGAGCGTGCGTGTTGGGCTCAGTTCGCGGCGATTTGAGCCGATTCAAGAAACTGGGTAAAGCGCCTGTACAATACAGATATTATTATTATTATTATTATTATTATTACATTTCACTGGCGCCTATCTAACCCTGAAATGAGTAGAAATTTCTAGCTTGGTTACGAGTTCCATGACTCTTATGGGGTATGAATGGAAGGAAAAATACCATTTACAAAACTCTGATGCTGTTGGCAGTGAGGCTCAAACTGGACATGGGGTCGGTTTAGCATGTATTCCATTGGATTGGATTGGATTTCATTGTGTTGGCAAACAGTTTGTGCAATGTCTGATTCCAGCTTTCACCTACACGACCGGAGCCAAAATGGGTAAAAGGTTTGCAGAACTCCGATACAAGCTCGAGCTCAAACTCAAACTCCAGCTCAGCGTCAGCGGATACTGGCAAGGTACCCATGGTGTACGTGTGTGCCACAATGTGGCACGAGACCCGTAAAGAGATGGTGCAGATTATCAAGTCCCTTGTCAGGTCAGTTACAGTGTGAAACGCGTCAGCGTGATACGTTACAGCGTGATACGTGTCAGTGTTATACACGTCGGTGTTATACGTTAAATGTGATACATGTCAGTGTGATGCGTTAAAGTGTGATGCGTGTCAATGTGTTACGCGTTAGTGTGATACATGTCAGTGTGATACGTCACAGTGTGGTACATTTCGGCCCGGATCTGCAGTGTCTTCTACTTCCCTGCTCGTTTAACATAATGCGGGAAGGTACGGACTAAACCTCGTGCACATTGTAAAAGCTTAACAGTATTTACTGGGTCGTCTTTACACACTTACGCTCATTTGTGTTATAGATGATCTTGATTGCTTTTTCTTCCCGGATTGTTATTTTGCATTGGTTGTCGGAGAGTTGACAGAAAAACACCAACAAACGACAAAAAGAATATGTTTGTTTTAGTCCTGTAATTTTTCTTTTCCCACCCGCAGACTGGACCACAGCCAGAAGAAAGCAGAAAGTGAAGCCACGCAGACAGAAGATCAGGATTGCGACAATTTTTGGTTTGAAGGTAAAGGCATTTCCGATATATTACGTTGGTTTGGATCCCACCTGCAAAATTGTTTTTTTTTTTTTTTTTTTTTAAAGAACGCGGCCATTGGGAGCCCGTATCTTGCTGAATCAATAACCACTTCTCTGAAACTAACTCTGTAACGAGCCTTTCGTGTTTAACCGTTCTGTTTTGGAGGTGTGAGATATAATAATAATACTTGTACTTATATAGCGCTCTCACGTATTAGTTAATAACAGTTCTAAGCGCTTTAAAAATAGAAGAAGAAGAAGAAAAGAAAAGTGAATATACACTAATTCGCTTCTTTATCCACGTATGTTTTTGCCGTTGTTGTGCGACGAAAGTTTCCATAGTGATACTGTCGGTCAGGAAGTTATCTAGATGCATTAGTTTTATGACGGTACAGTTGCTCTTAATTTCTAGCCTAATCTTCAGTGTCAGTGAGTGTGGCATGCGTGTTTTCAGTTTTACGTTTGTGCAACGAGGGGCAAGACAACATAATACAAGCCAATAAATCATGATATCTTAAATCGTCTTACCTTCTTTTTCACAGCTCATATCGTCTTTGATGACGCCTTTGAAGCTGACAGTGCCGACAGTACCCAAAAGTTCTTGAATGACTACGTGAATAACCTCAAGGAAGTGATTCCAGAAGCAGCAAAGTAAGATCTGATACGTTTAGAGATGAGTGACATTGTTCTTGGTTTTCATTTGACCGCCTTCTTTGTTTCTGTAAGAGCCCTTGAGCATCCTCCGGACAAGCAGATAGGAGATTTTAAGGAGAAGGCATTTTCGGAGACCTTTCTTCTACTTCTTAACACCAGAGCTAAAATCTAAAAAAGGCATATGTTTATTCTAAGGCAGTGGCAATACGTAAATCGTAACTCATTGGCAGGCGGTCTGTTAATGTTACACGCATATTGTTGTCATGGTGCGAGAACCATGACGGGAGAATGACGTGAGAATGTGCGAGAGAATGGCGAACGGATGTGTGAGTGCATGTGTGTGTGCTTGTGTGTGTGATTCACTGGAGTAAACTTCCACATCTTCAACTTCAACAGCCCTTCCGATTGGTAAC
>JACVVK020000094.1:1587500-1597500 GCA_018292915.2 Batillaria attramentaria
CAAGGGTTTTGATTATAGACATACGTCAACCCTCTTGTTTAAAATATGTTTCTGTAACTTGTGTTGCCGATTTCCGCAGCTGTGCAGTACTTACAGGCCGTTTCAACGTTTTCAGGGTGCATGGTGTCTTACCAGAAATTCGAATACGCCATCAGCCACTGGCTGCAGAAAGCAACCGAACACGTCCTTGGGTGTGTCCTGTGTAGTCCAGGGTGTTTCAGTCTGTTCCGTGCCTACGCTTTAATGGACGACAATGTGCTGAAAAAGTACACCACGGTTTCCACTGAGGCCCGCCATTGTGTGCAGTACGACCAGGGTACGTGATTGTGATTGTTACTGTCGGTGTGTGTGTGTGTTTTTTTTTTTTTAACTACTTTATTGTCCCTTTCGGGAAAATCGGGCTGCTTCCCCTGGAGGAAGCGCGTCGCCGTGGTGCAGCGCCACCTAATACCTATGTTTTAAAAAAAAAAAAAAAAACAATATTGCAATTTTGCTGTGGGAGGAAAGTCGGATAACACGGAGAGAAATCCCCGATGAGCAGCCCGGCAGTCAGGAAAAACAGGTATAACATATCACAACCTTGACCTGGGCTCGAACCCACGCTTCCTCGCCATAACATTGGTGACGGCCGTTCAGTAGCGCAGCGGCTAAATGCGACGCGCTATCTATTAGACCACAGCTCACCCCACAACTTACTGAAACAATCTCGGACATTTTGTGCATTTTCAAAAGTTACGTTACCTTTGTCAATGCTGGACAGTTGTAGAAATTAAACCATTTTAGAAACTGGCGGGGAGCCAGGATAGCCGAATGGTAGTGCGTTGGATTGTCGATGCTCTGGTCGTGAGTTCGAATCCCGGCTGGGGCCAAATATTTGTGCTGGCTTGTTCCCTCGTTGCCCCGTCTTTGATATCATCCTTTCATGGTGGAAAAGGACATTAAACTCCCAAACACTCACCCACCCACCCTCAGTAACTGGCTGTTTCTTGTTGTCAGTTAATCTTTTACATTTTTGTGCCCAATATTTGGCCACTTTCTCGGTGCATTGACTGTAATACGATCTGCGTTCAGGCGAGGACCGGTGGCTGTGCACGCTGCTGTTACAACAGGGTTACCGCGTGGAGTACTGTGCCGCCTCTGACTCCTACACCAATGCGCCAGCGGGGTTCTACGAATTCTGCAAGCAGAGACGGCGCTGGATCCCTTCCACTTTCGCCAACATCCTTGACCTACTGCAGAACTGGAATGATATCACAAGGAAGAACGATGACATATCCTTTGGATATATCATATACCAGGTACATGTTTCGAGCAACAGTGGTCGCAAGCGTACACGTTTATCACCACTATCTGCATTCATTAAAACGGGGGACTAGACAAAGACTGCATATTAATATTTATATGGTTTCAGCAGTTCTTGAAACCCAATGGATAGCACTAACAAGGGTTTTCTCTATGATGCATCAAACTTTTTATACATGTTTCTTTTTATACACACAGTCTGAAATAGATGATAGAGAAAATATGGAATTCTCAAAACACCTGAAACCACGCTTTTTTGAAACGAAGAATGGATATTTATATAGCGCTTATACTAAGACAAAACTAAATGAAACGGCATGAAAATAAAAGATAAAAGACACACAACAAAAGACACAATAAAAGACACGTAGTAAAAGACAGCCATTGTGGCACACACACACACACACACACACACACACACACACACACACACACACACACACACACACACACACACACACACACACACACACACAACACACACACAGTTCTGTCAATCCCTCATTTCTGCCGCTGACTTGAGCATGAGAACAAATGTGTTTTCACTGCAGTTTTCAAAGTAGAGACCGAATCTATATGCCTAATGTTTTTGGGATGAGTGTTCCAAAGGGTGGGCCCTTGGTGCGAAAAAGACCGCTGCCGGTATGTCTTTGTTGTAAAAATGTATCATATGTATTGTAAATTACCTGTATTCGTCAGCACATTCATTCCCCTTTTTGTTTGTTGACAGGCGTATCTGCTCTTCTGCGCCGTCATCACACCAGGCACCATCTTCTTAGTGCTTGCGGGGGCGCTGTCAGCTGCATACCCCAGCATCCCTCTCATCGGCAGTGTTGTGATCAACTTCATCCCTATTGCCATTTTTCTCACCGTCTGCTTCTTCGGCAGCCAACAGAATCAAGTACTCATGTTGATAAGTTTTACTTGAGCAAGACGAACACTTCTTGGGGAGCAGGGATAGCCGAATGGTAGAGCGTTGGACTTCCAATGCTCGGGTCGTGAATTCGATTTCCGGTTGTTTTTGGTTGGCCTTTTTATCGTTGCCCCGTCTTTGATATCACCCACAAGTGGTGGAAAAGGACGTTAAACTCCAAAAGAACCACTCACCCATCCTCTTTCAACTTCTTGTTTGTTGTTGTTGTTGTGTCAATAAATATGCGAGACATAATGTTGGCTAAACACAAGCGTAATTCAAGGCAAATTCTGCTTCATATCTCTACGTACTTGAATAAGGACTTTGATGTGTTTGTAAACAGCTACAGTGCTTCTTGTGTCAATAAATACGACATAGTGGTGGCTAAACACACCGTATTTCAAGGCAAATCCTGGGTCATCTCTACGCCCTCTAAATAGGACTTTGATGTGTTTGTAAACAGCTACAGTGCTTCTTGTGTCAATAAATACGACATAGTGGTGGCTAAACACACCGTATTTCAAGGCAAATCCTGGGCCATCTCTACGCCCTCTAAATAGGACTTTGATGTGTTTGTAAACAGCTACAGTGCTTCTTGTGTCAATAAATACGACATAGTGGTGGCTAAACACACCGTATTTCAAGGCAAATCCTGGGCCATCTCTACGCCCTCTAAATAAAACTTTGATGTGTTTGTAAACAGCTACGGTGCTTTTTGTGTCAATAAATACGACATAGTGGTGGCTAAACACACCGTATTTCAAGGCAAATCCTGGGCCATCTCTACGCCCTCTAAATAGGACTTTGATGTGTTTGTAAACAGCTACGGTGCTTCTTGTGTCAATAAATACGACATAGTGGTGGCTAAACACACCGTATTTCAAGGCAAATCCTGGGTCATCTCTACGCCCTCTAAATAGGACTTTGATGTGTGTGTAAACAGCTACAGTGCTTCTTGTGTCAATAAATACGACATAGTGGTGGCTAAACACACCGTATTTCAAGGCAAATCCTGGGCCATCTCTACGCCCTCTAAATAGGACTTTGATGTGTTTGTAAACAGCTACGGTGCTTCTTGTGTCAATAAATACGACAGAGTGGTGGCTAAACACACCGTATTTCAAGGCAAATCCTGGGTCATCTCTACGCCCTCTAAATAGGACTTTGATGTGTTTGTAAACAGCTACGGTGCTTGGCTTTTCTCTCCGCCATGTACGCTCTGCTGATGATGATGGTCTTGGCGGGAATGGTCCGAACGGCGACTGATTTTGGCATCTGCTCCATCACCACCGTTCTCACAATCATCGTGGTGGTCGTCTTCATCTCGGCGGCCATCTTGCATTGGCAGGTCTGCATAACCCTCTGTCTTTACTGTTCTGTACTGCTCGCATTCGTGTAAGTGAATGATGCTTACAAAAGAGTATCTTATCACCGCATCAGTGATTTAGAATTTGGCCAAACACCCAATATAATTATGTGATTTTGTTTTGCTGTGTACACGTTGCTGACTTGGCTATTGATGGTTCATGGCAGGAGGTCACAGTTGGTATACGAATTACAGAATTAGCGGTTCTCAAAAGGAAAAGGTATTTTGATCCTAGATTCCATGGTGGGAGTCTGGGAGACAAGAACTACTCAAAAATTACCTGAAAACTTTCAGTCTTCGGGGGGAAAAGTACCATGTCCCCTCCCGACTCTCCCTAGCAAAGTCCTTTTCTGAGTGTCATAGAATCTAGGATCAAAATACCTTTTCTTAAGCCACAGTGACGACTGTTGATTAAGTAGGCGCATACCTGACTAGCTTGAACATATTAAAAGTAATCTGTGGACTTAGTATACCCTCTAACCTAAAAACCTCGCTGTGCTTCGATATGTCGTCAGGAAAAATGGTGCGTCCTCCCCGCCCTAGTGTACTACCTGGCCGTCCCGTCCATGTCCATGCTGCTCATCTTCTATTCCATTGTCAACCTGCACGTGGTGTCCTGGGGCACGCGCGAGGCCGCAAAGCCACGGACAGAGCAGCAGGAGGACCAGGGGTGTTTTCAGAAATTCTGGTCATCTAGCATCAGGCAAGAACCCATTCACTGTTGACCTCTCTGATAAAAACTTTGGTGCGCTCAGAGTGTAAGCGCGCACCCTTCTGGACGTATACTACCGTATGGTTGTACCTCAAATAGAAGTTACCACTCCTGTGGCGTGATGCTAAAAATGGTTTAGCTCTATGGTCTTGTCATCAATCGTTCTTGCAGTCAACATGATGAGTATGTTTGAAACGTACAAGGGGAGCCGGGGTGGCCGAATGGTAAAGCGTTGGACATCTAATGCTCGGGTCGTGAGTTCGTATCCCGGCTAGGGCCAAATATGTGACCCTCCCCCACGAAATGAGTCTTCTTGTGCTATTTGTTTATGTTACAAGACGACTCATTTCGTGGTGGAGGCTCACATATGTGTGCTGGCTTTTTCATCGTTGCCCCGTCTTTGATATCACCCGTATATGGTGGAAAAGGACGTTAAAACCCCAAACAACCACCCTTGAAACACACAAAATTCACCTGTAAATGAAATCTGGGACTCACAGAACTATTATCGAAAGAGTAGGTTTACAAAAAATCACAATCAGTCGACATCATTTTTTCTGGAAGGAAACATGAACGGTGAGAACTGACAAGTGTTGTTCGTTACGCAGTGCTGCCGACAGAATAGCCTCTGAAACAAATGAAACCGAAAGTAGACTGAACATTAAGATGTGTGTGTGTGTGTGTGTGTGTGTGTGTGTGTGTGTGTGTGTGTGTGTGTGTGTGTGTGTGTGTGTGTGTGTGTGTGCGCGCGGCGTGTGTGTGTGTGTGTGTGTGTGTGTGTGTGTGTGTGTGTGTGTGTGTGTGTGTGTGTGTGTGTGTGTGTAGATTCTTGTGTTGTTGCCGCTCACGGGAGAAGGGAAGAAAACAACTCGTGACACGATCCACACAATGTGAAGTACAGCCACCAGATCAAGCGATGATCGACATGCCAGGTAAAAATGTAGGGCAAAATGTAAGAGAACGACCAAAAAAAAAAAAAAAAAAAGGTCAATAGAACCCTTTGTCCCGTTGTAGCTGCTGAGCAATATTGAATACAACCATTGAGAGTTTATAGGTCCATTCTTTAAGATTGTTATGATCGCTTTTCATAACGAAACCCCGACCGCCCCTTGTCCACTATATAAAAAGACTAGTTATATAATGAACAATAAAATATTTTTGATTTTGAATTTAAAACTGTTCCAGAACGTAAGTTGGCCTGTGAAGTCTAGTAAACGTGAAAATAGCGCGTTTAATTATTTTTTTTAATTGTTGTTCTCAACAGACGCAATTACAGATACAGAGTCAACGACAAAAACGTCATTTCCTGGGGACTTCCCAGACCACTTGGTGGAGACTCTGCAACCAGGAGATCCCGAACACGATTTCTGGACTGAAATAATTACCGAATATTTGAAACCGATCATTCTGAACAACCCCAGACAAAGAGAGTTGCGTGATAGCCTGCAGAACTTGAGGAATACTGTCTGCACCTATTTCTTCCTGACAAATGCGCTTCTCGTCGTCTTCTTCCTCACCTTGGCTTACACTGCGAAGGAAGATAATAACCTGATTCTTCACGTGAGTTTCTCGTGTGATGGTGTTATAATAATACTATTGCTGAATGGGGTGGGTGGGTGGGTGTTTTGGGGTTTAACGTCCTTTTCCACCACATAGGGTGATATCAAAGACGGGGCACCGATGAAAAAACCAGCACAAATATTTGGCCCTAGCCGGGATCCAACTCACGACCCGAGCATTAGAAGTCCAACGCTCTACCGTTCGACCACCCCGGCTCCCCCTATAGCTGAATGTTTCCAGTCTGACCTCTTAACGCATATAGATACCGACAACAGATGAACCCCCATCCACCCACATTTATTTTGTTGCCAGACGTATAGTTAGCCCTCCGCGCCAGAGCATGATGCTGACATGATGTTGACAAGAATGACCAAGACGATGTATTGGTCGCTATTTGATTGGCTATCTCCGTCAAACTTCTAACGCCAACTGGACATATGTTTTCTCTTATTTCATGGGTAGATTTTTGAGTATAAAATCGTGTGAGAAGAAGCGCTTCGCTCATACCCAAACGACTTTGGTTGCCTTTGATGTGACTAAAACTGGATAACTCATTGAACCTGTAGTTAGTACGGAGCAAGCGATTGTTGATTTCAACCGAAAAACTGCTCGTTAAAACGCGCAGTCTTTTGGTTGAAATCAACAAACTCGTCTGGTGTGTTTTCCGTAATCGGGGGCAATTCATTGTGGAAATTCTATATTTTCGGCGTGTTGTTTCGAGTACTGTAATTAATAAATAGATAAATAGATAAATAGACAGACAGACAGACAAGCTAGATTAGATTAGATTAGATTAGATTAATAGATAGATTAGATTAGATTAATAGATAGATAGATAGATAGATAGATAGATAGATAGATAGATAGATAGATAGATAGATAGATAGATAGATAGATAGACAGATAGATAGATAGATAAATACTCTCTCTGCAGATGCCATGCAACACAAAGTTTATCGAGGGCGAGGACTTTGGGCCGATCTCAGCAGCCTTCACGTTGGTTTTCGGTGTGTGCATGTTGGTACAGTTTGTTGGTATGGTCATCCATCGCCTGAACACCTTACTGCACATTGCTGCTGACAGAGATATCAAAAGTAAGTGCACAGCGGTGGATAACGATGAAGACCAAAGATTGTAATAGAAAAGTTTCGAAGAAATTCCCGAAAGGTAAAGTAGTTTTAAAAACAATCTGCCATAGGTAACATCTGACCTCATTTTGGGGTAGCTGTAAAGTAGTAGTAGTAGTAGTAGCATTCGATTATTATTATTATTATTATCATCATTATTATTACAAGACGATATGTACATGATGATGTCGTTGTCACAGTACAAAACAACACTTTTTCTGCATGCATGGTACGTGATTGTTTTGTATTATGTGCAACTTTGTGCATGTATTATGTACAACCTTTGTATTATGTGCAACCTTTGTACTATGTACAACCTTTGTATTATGTACAACCTTTGTATTATGTACAACCTTTGTATTATGTACAACCTTTCTCGTCCTTTCAGGGCCGGATCCAGGGGGGGGTTCCACAGGTTCTGGAACCCCCCCCCCCCCCCTGCAAATGACATGTACCTGTAGATGGACGTTTTTTTTTTTTTTTTTTTTTTAATCCATGTCAGCCGGGACCCAAATTTATTCATGGTCAAATCCGATGAGAAAAGTGGTACCACCCCCCCCCCCCCCCGCCCTTCCGCCCTCGGAGCGCACCCATCCGATGCCGATAACAGAAAAGATTACAATCTTGTCTACAAACCTTGATAAACAGCTTAGACATAGGCTTTCAAGCTGTCCTGATGCCCCCTGCACCCCCATTGGGGGAGACCCCCAAACCCCCCCAAAAAATTTTGGAACCCCCCCCTTCTATACCCCTTGATCCGGCCCTGTCCTTTGTATTATGTGCAACCTTTGTACTATGTGCAAGGAAATAAGTTATTTACTTCTGTACCGATCTTTTTCAGGGCCGTCACGTGGGCGCACAGCAAACCAGGTTCGATGTATTATTTTTTAAACTTTTAATTCAAACGTAAAGCGGTAATGCGCATCAATTGGCAATCTCACTAACAACAATAATAGACACTCCTCGCAGTATGTATGGCAAACAGGGGAGAAAACTAAAATTCTTTAAGATTTTTTTTTTCGCTGCCCCAACTCTTTTGCCAGTTCAGTGGTGTTTCTCCCAGGTCATGGGTGGAATTCACGGAGGGTTCGGAAGCTGGGGCATTTTTTTTTTAATATCATGCCTGGAGATGAGGATGGTGGTAAGATGATGCTATGGCGGTCCGTGTGGTTTGGGAATGCGGGACAGGGCAGTATTCCACGCTTCCTGTCATAAATAACCAGGCCCGGGAACTACGGCACCTGCGGTGCCGGCCGTGTAATCATCCACATCATAAGACGTGTCATACCAAGGGAAGCACCCCCAAAGTAGCACCCGTGAAGTGGGTGAATCTCGGCTGTGTGGCAACAGCCTCCCCATTGGGCCAATAGCACAACCGCTCTGGGTAGGAGCCGACCTAGGTAGGAAAAAATGACGCTTGCTTCGGCTGGGACTCGAACCCGGATCTCCCGGTCCACGGTCCGAAGTGCTAACCACTACACTACGGGGGCCGGGTCTCTAGGAATAATTATTAGTCAAGGTTTAACATCCGAGTAAAATTTGAACGTAATGTCAGGCACCTCACCTAGTAGGTTAAATTGCTGTTGACGTTGTTGTTGTTATTGTAGTTAAATTATAGTAGTAAATTATACAAAAAATGGATTAGGAAAAAAGTTGGGATGTCATTATTTTCATTTGATTGAATACTGATATTTCACCTATTTGTTCTTAAATGATTCTCATGTTAGTTCTTATTTTTGGGTGGTTTTCCCAGGAGACCAGTGAAGTGGATCAAGCGGATCAGGGCACGATTTTGGAAAATGATCGTGAACAACTGGTTGCGAGTATACAGAATAACGGAAGCAGACATCGTATTCCTCAGTCACACGTGTAAAACATTGTGTAGTTTAGTTTTTCGACCCAGGCATGGAAGAACATTGACTACGCAGATGCTGTATCGTCACACTGGGAGTCGTTTACACTGAGGAGAACACTGACAGCAGAAATAAGTGCGGACACTAGATTCAATTTGTAAAGCGTTTGGAGCTTCGGGCGTATGCTGCGAACACGTTGTGCACTTTTCTGCAACGTGCTCCCTCTCTAATTTCCTTACATTAACATGTCAACAAACTATACCGTAAATTTGCTGCGTAGTAAGAAATTATATCTGTTGCTTGCAATCTTCGTGCCAGCCTTTTCTTCTAATGGATAATTATATGCTGTGGGGCAGATAACCAAGGATAAAACAACTGGGTGTTGTTTTTTGTTGTTGTTGTTGTTGTTTTTTTCAAGGAAAACCTATACGTCTTCTCCTTTTGCAGTGTTCGATGTGTCTTATGTGAGACCGGGTCATACCCGGCCCCCATTTACTTATATTTTTGTTGCAATGTTTGTACTGCTGTACTTCCCTTTTGTTCTTCTGCAGTCACACTGTACACTCTGACTCTGTAAGTACACATGTAGTTTTGTCTTATATGTATTTGATTGATGATTTGGATTGCCATGTTTGCAGCTCTGTAATATTCTTTTAGTTTTAGTTTTGTACTTCTCTTTTATGTGTAGCATGTTATTGTTCCTAGTGGTAAATCTTTGGCTGTCACCTGAACGAGTATTTGTATTCATGGATACGTTTTCCTTTGTTTGGCTAGGCTGTAATGCCCCCCTTTCTCCCCACGTGTCCGTGCCTTTGTTTCCCCCTTCCGGCCCATTGTGTAATCGCGTGACGTCAAATGGCGTCACCGGATGTACATGATGTAATCCATCCGCCTATATAAGCCGATTAGTCCACTGGCCACGCGGAACAGACTGAGGCACTGAAAAACAAACCCAGACCAGGCATCTGAGAGCCAAGCAGAGATCCTCTGACGTTGCCCTAAGCTAAGCAAAACAGCCCTCACACACCCCAAAGACACTCGCCCAGCCAAGCAGCCAAAGACACACGCCAGGAACAACTTGTCCTTAAGGGCTAAAAGCCATAGGACGTTAAGCAAGCTAATGATGATGATGGCCACGCGTCTTTCAGTTTGAGTGCACGTGGCCAG
>JACVVK020000094.1:1605000-1622500 GCA_018292915.2 Batillaria attramentaria
ACCACCACCACCACCGTGGAGGCTGCAGATCTGGAAAACAATGTTCGTCTTGACTACCTGTGGTTTTTTGTTTTTGTTTTTGCCTTTTTTTTTTCTTTTTTTTTTTTAGCATGTTTTGTCTGCAAAACTAGAGTTACGGAGTTATTTCTGTAGGATAAATGAATAATAAAAAAAAAATGAACGAATAATGAATGAAATGACATGATGAAAGACATGAACGATGATACGAATGAACAATGAAATGCACGTGCGATGAAGCGCATGACGATGACATGAATGATGGAATGATAAAATAAATGAGAGATGAAATAAATAAACGAATGAAAATAAAGTAATTATGAAATGGATGAAGGACATCAAATGAATGGTGAACAAATGAAAATAAATGAATGGCGAAAATAAATGAATGATGAAAATAAATGAGTGATAAAAATAAATGAAAGATTAACTGAAAGAATGACAATAAAATATTGACGAACCAAATTAAGGTTAATAGAACAGAAAAACATAATGAAAAAAAATGGATGAAATGGGGCGGTCGGTGTTCTAGTGGTTAAGAGACTTGTCGCCAATGCGAGAGGTCAGGGGTTCGAGTCCCACTCGGGGCAAAGAATTTTCCTTCTCGTATGTGGCACCGTTCATTCGGGCAGATCGTCGGGGGTTCTCTCCGGGTACTCCGGCTTCCTCCCCCGTCTGCTTTGGAAATGTTCAGCCCACCAAATTTGAAAAATAAAATTAATGCAATCAATTCTAAATTCCGAAATTTAATTAGCTGAGCTGACCCTTCGCACCACGTGATTGTGATGTGTTTATGTCCAGTGTGTGAGAGAATGCGTGTGATTCACGTGAGCGTGAGTGCTGGGTTCAGTTGGCGGCGCTTTGAGCCGATTCATGAAATTGGGTAAAGCGCCTATACAAAACTCATTATTATTATTATTATTATTATTATTATGGGTGGGTGAATTTTGAGTGGTTTTCTAATCATTCCTTGGGCATGGGGTTCTTTTCTTTTCAGTGTGTACGACGCCTTTGTCGAATGTGTTGAGGATGGCTGCACGGCTGACGAGCTGTCAGGCATGAGTGCCTGGAAAGATGCCGCGGAAGAAGCCCTCGAAGATCTCGGCTTCGACTGCTGTAAGATATGACCCTTAACCAACAAACAAAATACTACTTGTTATTGGTTTACTCGTCTTTGATATCACCCTTCCGTGGTACAACATTGGGGAGCCGGGGTGGCCGAATAGTCGAGCGTTGGACTTCCAGTTCGTATCCCGGCTGGGGCCAAATACTGATTTGCTGGCTTTTTCATCGCTGCCCCGTCTTTGATGTCACCCGTATGTGGTGGGAAAAAAGACGTTAAACCCCCAAACACCTACCCCACTCACCCCCCCCCCTCCCCCCTGGTACAACAGCACCGTCAAACGGTTTTAATCTGGTAGTCGTGATATTTTTGGGCTTACGTAAAGGACTGACTGTTACCTGGTAGCTTGTGAGCGAGCGAGGCGACTGGGAGTTTAACGTTCTTTTCCACCACGTAAGGGTGATATCAAAGACGGGGCAACCAGAAAAAGGCCAGCATAAATATGTGGCCCCAGCCGGGACTGCCAGCTTGTGGGCCGTTGTGGCTGAGAGGCCGATTGGCCAAAGGGAGAGTAGTCAGTTGAGACTGTAGAATTTGTCGGATGGGGTTAATTTCCCTTATATCGTATCGACAGAGCACGATCGCTACAGACAACACTGTAGCGTAAAAATTAATCACCAGGGAAAGGGTTAACCCCAACCAGCCGACCAACCATGCAATCAACGGAGCTGATGTTTTGTTTTGTCTTGGTTGTCTCTTTTCAGCTTTCGCCACTCGTACCGTCAGCACTCCGCTTCTTCTCATCATTGCTGTTGCCATGGCTACACTACGTCATTTCCTGTAGGCACATTGCCTCCAGTTTCTTGATCAAGATTCCCAGTTTTGAAACAGGACAGAACGCCGATATTTTGACTGAATGTTTAGAAACTGTTGAGAAGTGATTCCGTTAGTCTCTAAACTTTGCTGTGGTATTACTTGTACCTCTCCCCAAAGGCCCTCCGCCCCCCCCCCCTCCCCTCGCCGCATCACAGTATTCGTCATTTAACACAATAGAATTTGTGCACATTCAAACCGAAAGAAAAATCCCTCCCCCCCCCCCCCCCCCCCCCTGAAATTTGTCTTTTGCCACAACAATGGCTGCATCTGTACTGTCTTCTTTTAAAATTCGGTTTCATGAATTTTCCATACCGCGGTTGAATATTCTGTCACAACACATTTTTCTTGTGTGTGTGTTTTTTTTTGTTGTTTTTTTTTAAAAATCATTTATGCCCCTTTGGTCCAAATGATCGACTCAGGCTTTCTGTATCGAGAAAGGTCGAAGGAGCTGATCTATCTTCTCTAGTGTGTCAATGAGTATCTCAACCCTACGTGTGTGTGTGTGTGTGTGCGCGCGCACACCTTTGCAATAAAATAAACCATTTGCCATAAAGTCTTCCACTGTTCTGCTGTGCTTTGATTTCATTTGGCACGACTGTTGTCGTTTAGCTCGTCCCCTCAAGCATAATTATACCTCTCAAATGTCATGTCAAAACCTGTATCATCTGATACCACAGTATTATCACACACTATGTACCATCTACTGCGGGCACATTGGAATCCTTTAATGGTACACCGACCGTGACACCGTACACAGTGAGTCAATTATTCAAACCAGCGAAGCATAGAATTACCGTACTTCTTGTGTGAGGTTTTTGGCAAGCCTATGCCGGTACTACATTTCTGATACTGGTGTTGAACTTAAAAGTATAAAATATCCTCCTGTTTCCACGCAAGCACCCACACAGACACACACAGACACACACACACAGCCGCACACACCCACACGTCAAAACACAGATACACACACACACACACACACACACACACACACACACACACACACACACACACACACACACACACACACACACACACACACACACACACACACACACACGCACGCACGCACGCACGCACGCACACACACATCTCACAAACTTCAAGTAACTCAAGAACTAACAACAAAGAAAACACTCTAAATCCAATACCTCTTCCGACTTCATACCGACAGTAAGGCAAAGAAAACACTCCGGTATGTTTGACGACACAGTCAGGTTTAAGGGGTATATGGGGTGTGACTGTAAACAAGCAGGGGAAATCTCAAGTGCTTCTGGTTTCTGAGGCATAGGATCGCAGCCAAAACACACACTGCTGTGCTGCTGGGCCAGAGGGTTTTTTTTTGTTTGTTTTTGTTTTTGTTTTTTGTTTTCTTGGCCAACTGTACTTGTTGTACTTGTAAGTCCTCTCTCTCTCTCTCTCTCTCTCTCTCTCTCTCTCTCTCAAGGGTCCGTCTATATACAGAAAGTTAGTTAGTTATTTAGGGCTTAACGCCGCGCAAGCTATATATACAAGAATACGACTTTTAAATATAATAATAATAATAATAATATAGGCGTTTTATCCCAGATATTTGGCCCAAAGAGCCGCGAACTAAACCGAACACGCACGCTCACGTGAATCACACGCTTTCTCTCAGACACTGGACATGAACACATAACAGTCACGTATTTGCGAAGGGCCAGCTCAGTAATTTAAGTTTCGGAATTTCAGAATTGCATTTATGTTCGATTTTTGCGGGCTGAACATTTCCAAAGCAGAAGGGGACGTTGGAGAGGGGGGGGGGTGGGGGGAAGCCGGAGTACCCGGGGAGAACCCCCGACGGTCGGCCCGAATGAACGGGGCCACATACGAGAAAGAAAGATTCCTTGCCCCGAGTGGGACTCGAACGTGACCTCTCGCATTGGTGACAAAGTCTTAACCACTAGACCACCGACCGACTTTAGCTCACACTTTACTACAATGAAAAGACCTACCAAAGAGTAACCATGAAACCAGTATCAGTACACGATACATCATATTCTGCATAAAGCGTGTAAACCGACGCTATGACTATAGCCTTATTGTCTGATTTTCAGGCATTGACTTACATATAATGCTAGTCTGAAGGACATTATAGCTGACAGGTGTTTTACATAATAGTTGGACTTTAAAAACTGAAGGGAAACGGTGATAAAATACTGGAACAAGACGTTTGCGAAGTGATGTGTATTTCGGGGATACTAACAGAAAATGACACAGGTCTTCAATGCAGTGTGCATATCGCATTGCCTACAATCGGGATCTGTAATTGGTTGGCCAAAACAGTAGTGTGAGAAGTCACCTGTACCTCAGATTACTTTGAAATGTCTTATCCTCATGTTCTGATGGGCCAAATGGCCTGCAAAACTGAATAAACTATTATTATTATTATTATTATTATTATTAATGAAAAGACCTGTACATCTTTATGTTTTTCAGACTAACTTCCGTAGCTGGGTGCAACCGTCGGCAAAACTTTTAAATCGAAGCAGCACCGGAAGAACGCGCCTCCAGTTTGTTTAACACTCTTTATTAGCACAGCCTAACAGACGACACCCCTTAGTGGAGTCAGTAAATAGTTATTGCAAACACGGTGACAATGGCTGCTGAGTACGACTTATTTTTGCCAGCCGTGCTTAAAATGTGAAGCAGAAAGATGTTCCGGCAAAATGTTTCTCGGGGATTATCATTACCGATTCGTTTTAGTCACGCCCGTTACCTTCACGCATAGACACGGACACAAATGCAGTAATTATGGTTTAAATTTATTCAATTAACCAACTAATTTCAACTCTGTAAACCAGAAGTTACATTCTCATGGATTCAAAAACCCGGAAAAAAAAAGTTACCCCCTCCCCTCCTCCCCTACCCCCATCCACTTCTCCAACATTCGTCCCCCGCCCCACCTCCTACCCCGGCCTCACGCTTAACACCAGTCTCCACCAGTTGTTAATGGTCACAAGTTCTTGCATTTCTGTGTCCTTCAAGTCACCTTGGTCGTCTTGAAAGACAATTACCTTATTTTGTACCGGTGCTGGCGGCGCAGATTACTACAAAAGCTCTAGATATTGAATGTTTGTTGAGTGGAAACCTGGTACACCAGAAAGGGGACCGCTGACCCAATTCGTTCGCAAGCTTCGTCTGGCAAGGCAGTGTCGCAGGTCTGTTCGGGCACATGGATAGGTTGAGCGGGGGATACATAACGGGGTATGCCAAATGCGTAATAGAGATGGAGGGTTCAGCCGGGGAAGCTTTAGTAACGCCTCCTGGATCAAGTTTCTAAATAAGGAGCGGAACTTTACAGTAACAACCCAAAACACTGAAAGAAGCGTAATGTATGCAGCTCTGTTTGTCGACCCTTCCCGGCTGGGGTCAGATATTAACCCCCGTCTTTGATATCACCCTTACGTGGTGGAGAAGGACTATATACTCCCACCCACCCACCCACCATGTTTGTCGATCTTCTTATTTCTAACGGGTCGTATCTTTTCGGTGACACCGGTGACGTTTCCGCATACTTTCTTCTCCCCCCCCCCCCCCACGCCATGAGCACGCCTACATAATGTTGAGCAGTTCACATCGTGTATTAGGTAAACAGACGTCATTGTTTCCATAGTTAACTCGCACATGCGCAGACCTTTAAGTGAAAACCTATAAATGAACACGGTCCGATGTGCAAAGTCTACACTGAGGCAGAAACGGGTATGTTATTCAATGTTATTGTGATGTTTTCTGCATATTTTGCTGCTCTTTGCTCATTGTTTTCAGTGAAGAATGAGAATGTTCAATTGACGTTAGCCAGTGCTATGTAACTGTTCCACATTTTCACAAAATGCGAGCAACCCACATAGAGAGGCCATTCGTACGGCGCTAATCATTGGTTGCAAAGTACAAGGACAGAAAGCGTCCTGATTTGTAATTATGTATTTCTTGCATTAGTGAGTGTTGTCGTGTGTGTGTGTGTGTGTGTGTGTGTGTGTGTGTGTGTGTGTGTGTGTGTGTGTGTGTGTGTGATTCTGTGTGTGTGTGTGTGTGTGTGTGTGTGTGTGTGTGTGTGTGTGTGTGTGTGTGTGTGTGTGTGTGTGTGTGTGTGTGTGTGTGTGCGTGCGCGTGCGTGTGCTTTAGTCTTTTCTATTTTTTTCCAAAGCAAGTAGACGATATATAAGTTATTATTATTCTGTTTTTTCTTTCTGTTTTTTTTGTTTTCTTCATATAAAATAGATTTCACAATGAGGTGGCCCCGATTACGGAAAATACACCATAAGAGTTTGTTGATTTCGACCGAAAAACTGTGAGTTTTAACGAGCAGTTTTTCGGTCGAAATCATCAAACGAGTGTGGTGTATTTTCCGTTAATCGGGGGCACCGATTTGGGAAAATTATTTATATCACGTCCACACCAGCATTTCTTTGATTTGAAAGCTGACATCGGCATTCCAAGCGGCTGCTTCGCACAGGCATGCAATCTGTGTACTTTTGTGCACGAGGCGTTTTACATCTCGTGCTGCATGCGCTTAAGAAGTAGTTCCTTTTACAATGCCCCCGTTGCAGGAATGTAACTTCACTCGCGGGTGCGCCTGCGCTCTCGTGACCATGGTAGATACGATGGTCGACGAAAAGGACCCGCCTGATTATCTCGAGATACAACCCGACCGAGATGATTTTACAGGGCGGGTTTGTGTAAATAGTTTTTGGTCCACTCTTTAAGCTGGTTGACCCACTGATCGATCGTGTCTTGCAACGTTGTCTACTAATGTATGCAGCTCTGTTTGTCGACCCTTCCAGGCTGTTGTGCTGGCCTTTTACTCGTTGCCCCGTCTTTGATATCACCCTTACGTGGTGGAGATGGACGTTATACTCCCAAACACCCACCCATCCACCATGTTTGTCGATCTTCTTATTCATAACGGGTCGTATCTTTTCGATGACACCGGTGACGTCTCCGCATACCCTCCCCCCCCCCCGACTTGAGCATGCTACATCATGTTGAGCCAGTTCACATCGTGTATTAGGTAAACAGACGTCATTGTTGCCATAGTTAACTCGCACATGCGCAGACTTTCAAGTGAAAACCTATGATTGAACACGGTTCGATGTGCAAAGTCTACAAGCAGAAACGGTTTGTTATTCAATGTTATAGTTTCTTTTCAACATTTTTTTTTTTTTTTTGGGGGGGGGGGGTGTTGCGGCTCCATGGTCATTGTTGTACGAGGATGCGCGTCAGTGAAGAATGGGAATGTTCCTATTGACGTTAGCCAATGCTATGTAACTGTTCCACATTTTCACAAAATGCGAGCAACCCACATAGGGAGGTCACTCTTACAGCGTTAATCACTGGTTTCAAAGTAGAAGGACAGAAAGCGCCCTGATTTGTAATCATGCATTTCTTGCATTAGTGAGTGTTGTTGTTGTTGTTGTTGTTGTTGTTGCGTGTGTGTGTGTGTGTGTGTGTGTGTGTGTGTGTGTGTGTGTGTGTGTGTGTGTGTGTGTGTGTGTGTGTGTGTGTGTGTGTGCTTTAGCGCTTTAGTCTGTTCTAGTCTTCTTCGAAAGCAAGCTGACGATATATAAGTTATTAGTTTTTTCTTTCTTTCTGTGTGTGTATATATATATTGTGGGAGGGGGGGGGGGATCTGTGTTCTCAACACTCCGCTCTACGCCGTTCAGTTATCTGTATTTGTATTGTGTGTAAATAATACACGGCTCCACTCGGCAAGCCGCGGGGTCAAAGCTCTACCCCTTTACTCTGCCGTGTATTGGCAAAACAGAATACGTCCCTGGCGTTTTATGGGAAAAGGGCTGATTTTAAGATGAGAGAGATTGACGTAATGGTCTTTTCCCTCAAATGACGTTACTGAGGTACTGCTTTCCTCTTTCCACGTTTCACTCATATCAAACTACACGTGCTTCCCTCTTTGTAGTGTCTGGCAAGAAAGTTTGCCAGACCATGCCACGTGTTGTGCTCATTATGCCGTCGGTGGCACGCGATTAGCTGAATTCTGGGGGCTCGCCCTCTCTGACTGACAGGAGTGGAGACGTCTTTTATGTAGATGCAATCATTGTTAAGGAAGGAAAAGGATATCATTTTGTGGACTTGGTATTTGTTTCCTTTCAGGTCCTATGCGTTTGACTTATTGGAATAATGTGTATTTTTTTCTCACCAAACAGGCAAAAGAACACCTACTTAAATAGTTATGCTCATTTGTGTGTGACTGTTGCAGGTGTTTGTTTTCAGCAACATGAAGATCTTCATTCTTTTCGGTAGGCTGGATGTTATACAAAATAATTAATGGGATCTTTGTGTCTGTTCTTTCACATTGATTGACTGATTGTTTGAATAGACGTGTGATCACGTGAATTGGTTTAAACTGCATGATATAGTACTGGTAATAGTATTTCCTTATTCTGTATAAGTGTATATGTCAGTATTACAGCTGTTAGAATGTAAACACTTTGTGGATATGTAGGAGTCCATGTGTAATTGTTACTCATTGTCCTCAGTTACACCTAGGGCAGGCCCAGGCATGAGCAATGTTGAGGCAGCGGCAGCCCTGCCCCTAGACACAACAGATTAACACTGAAACGCTCTTTCCACGTTAACCCCATGAAGCTGAAACTTTCATATGATTTTCTTGTTAATATTACCGTCAAATATGCACAGCTCTTGCCCTGGTGACTGCGTCTGTTGCTGGACAGTGTGACGATGCTGAGCTACAGACGTGCAGGAGTGACTACGACGCCGCTATCGACGCCGAACCTACTCTCTCTGCCCGTTTCTGCCCGTAAGAGAACGTTTAATTCGCTTTTTTTTTTCTTTTTTTTTTTTTTTTTTTTTGGGGGGGGGGGAGGGGACAATACTCACTCGCAGAGCTTGTCAAAGTGAAAACCATGGACAAAGCAAACAAAAGTAATAAATGCGACCCGTCCCATGTCCTCAACAGGTTTTTCGATCTTCTCCCTTAAGGCAAACGATTGCGCGCGCCTAAGCGACGCGCCAAAAGGTTCGAGCAAAGTATCATCCCTGCTTCAATATCTCTCCTAAATTCACAACAATTAGGCAATGTCCATGCCCCTTGTGTGTGCGTGCGTGCGTGCGTGCGTGCGTGTGTGTGTGTGTGTGTGTGTGTGTGTGTGTGTGTGTGTGTGTGTGTGTGTGTGTGTGTGTGTGTGTGTGTGTGTGTGTGTGCGTGTGCGCACTTGTTTTTCATGATCAAAATCAATTGAGCATACTTTATGGTTGAAACTTTTCTCAGGAACATGCTCTCTCTCTCTCTCTCTCTCTCTCTCTCTCTCTCTCTGTGTGTGTGTGTGTGTGTGTGTGTGTGTGTGTGTGTGTGTGTGTGTGTGTGTGTGTGTGTGTGTGTGTGTGTGTGTTTGCTTGAATGTCAAATTTTATTGTGATAATATGGACCGGGTTTGGTCGACAGAGGAATCTGTGACAGAGTATTAATGTGATGAATTTATATTTGATGTATTCTAATAGCTATTTTAAATGGTACACATTATCAATATTAAGAAGTAATTGAGGCGATACGTGATTGAAATCTTTGTCTAAATTTAAAGTGTGCTAAATACCAGTCCATGTGTTTTTCGTGTTATGTTGCATATATTGCCTGATTGTTCTTATTATGTCCACCATATCCGAATTTCCAGTCTTGGACAATAAAGATGTATTTGAATTGAACAGCACCACCAACAAAAAAAGCCTCGCAAGCATGGCTGTAAGAAGCCTCTGCACTGTTAGACGTTCAGGTCGACTAAAAGTAAAACGAAACTCTTTTGTGTTTCTAGTGTAATACAGACCTACGTAGACTGCATCCGAACTGCGTGCGGAGGGGTCTCATTTCCCCAAAGCTCAAAGACCCAGCTCGAGGAGTCGCTTCAACCATACGGACTGTCGTGCGGTAAGATAATTGCAGACATCATACACGTTGAAATCTCACCCCCTTTCACCCTAAAATGGCGTCGCTGAGTTACTGTCATGACACGGCAACCATCTTCATAGAATACTGTACTCACAAATTATCTCTTCTTGCACCTGGTATTCATGAAGCGCGTTTAGCTAGGATAAACGCCGTGAAATCTAAACGGGCGTATTAGAATGGGAAATTACTATTGTAATACGCCCATTTAAACGTACACGCATTTAGCTAGAATAATAGAAGACGGGCGTGTAAGGATGGGAATGTACTATTGGTATACGCCCGTTCAGACCTTTCAGCAAAATGAAGATCTTCATTCTTTTCGGTGGGTTGGGTGTAACATTAATGGCTGTTCGTAGTGAAACCTGGCGGCATTATTGTGTGTGTGAAAGCAGTGTGCTAGTTTGTGGTTTTCCTGTAGTGGTGTAGAAACGAATGATCTTCAGAGTGAATATCTTTTCTCGTTTGAAGTTACATGAGTGTGACTTTCACATCGAATGACTGATTAGGTTGGTTTATACTGCATTATTGTAATGGGAATACTATTGTTTAGACACCCCCAAAACAGCTCACAACGACCTTTGAGCCTAAATACATAATTATGGTAGCAATGGGGACTTTCAGAACTGACATTGAATCAAAATGGTTTTCACCCGCAGACAACACTACATTAATTTTGATCACATTCCGTCAGTTGACAATTGACAGTTTAAGAGAAGCTTGAGTACCGGGTAGCTTGCGTGACGCACATCAGACATCCGATTATTCATCTGACAGAAATAATAATCTGCTGTCATTTTTTTTCTCTCCAGATATCGATTATGGAAGTGCTGGGGCTGTTCCAATCATATCTACACTGTCCATCCTTGTGCCTGTCACAACGGCTTTTATTTTCAGTGTTTAACACCTAACGTACCGCGCACAGGGATTCCCCGTTATTCCGGGTCTCTTCCCGCCGAAATCTTTCATTTCGTTAGTGTTGGTTAAAGGTATTGTAGGATGCCATTTCAGCTCGAGCCGGCTTTCTGTTTTATTTTTGAAAGTGCTTAATCGAATAGGCAATGCCTTCACTGAGCTATAATAACAATAATAATAATAATAATGAGGATTTTTATAGCGCCTTGTCTCCGAAGCCGGGGCTCTAGGCGCCTTACAAATGTATACAAAAGGTGATAAATAAATAAATGAATAATAGAAAAATAAACTTCAACTAAATAAATACGAATAAAAGCGTACATACATACATACATATAGATCTGGTCATACATACACACGTACATATAGTCAGACATACAGTCAGACATACATACAAGCACTGGCACCTACATACATACCAGCATCTAACTTGATACACATACATACATACATACACACACACTGCAAAAAAAAACGAGTTGGATCTACATACATACCAACATCCAACTTGATACACATACACACATACACATACACTGCAAACAAAACAACGGTTTGGTGTTGGTAACGGGCTAAATCAACAATGAGCAGAGATCTGAATGCCACACGCTGACGTCTGCCTTCAAATGTAACGGTCCAATGCTCCGCTGGTTAAAAAAAAAAAAAAAAAAAAAGAAGAAGAAGAAGTAACAGGAGTATTGTGGTTAGGCTTCTGGTGGTTCAGTCTGGGCATGTGAGTGATTGTAACGTTCATGTGTCTATAAGTGGTACGATGTTACAGACGCCACCAAAAATAGCTCTGGACCCGTATGTAATAGTCGAGGTTAAGGATTTTAGCCCTGGGTTAGAGTCTAACCTCGAACACTAAACTAGCTCTAGGGTTAAATTCTCTCTTTTGTTGTTGTTGTTGTTTGAAATCAGGAATCGGGCCCACTCCAGGAACTTGCAGAAGGTGCCTGAGCCGTTACAGAAGGATTTTTTTCTTCCTTTCTTTGCTTCCTTTTTTAAATTTAATTTTGCTTTTGGGTTTCTTTTGTCCTAGTCTGGGTTAGGCCCGTAACCGTGGGTTAAATTAACCTCGACTTTTACATACGGGCCTTGACTAATAATATCATTTGCAAATTTGAATTCATCGGAGGGTGGGTGTTTGGGGGGTTTAACGTCCTTTTTTAACCACATACGGATGATATCAAAGAGGGGGCAACGATGAAAAAGCCAGCACAAATATTTGGCCCCAGCCGGGATACAAACTCACGACCCGAGCATTGGAAGTCCAACGCTCTGAATTCGTCGGGATATCAGGAGACGTCGATAGCCGATAGCTCTGATTTAACGTCAAAGTTTTCTTTTTTTTTTTTTAGTCCCCCCCCCCAATTCTTAGTACTGTTCTGGTTGTTTTCAGCTGATAAATATACATAGACTGTGTTGCTCATACACGACTGTTGCAAATAATTCTTGTACTACGCTGTCCAGTGAAATTATAATTTCAATAAAATGTGGCACGTTTTCATGTTAAAGATACCGCCCTTAATATGTGTGTGTGTGTGTGTGTGTGTGTGTGTGTGTGTGTGTGTGTGTGTGTGTGTGTGTGTGTGTGTGTGTGTGTGTTGTTTTGCAGTGGTGGTTAATTAGCTATTATTCCGCATGAAGCTGTCGTATACCGACCCGTATTTTGACCAAGACGCAAGTCAGCCCTCAGCTTTTAGCGAAGGGTTGATTGTGGATCAAAATATGAGTCGGTAAACAACAGCTTGATACTTTTGTTTCATCATCTTTTTTTTTTCTTTTTTTTTTCCCGAGTGTATGGTGTATTGTCAACGCTTATCCTACCAATAGCTGAAGGCCGAACGCTGCACATAGCAGGCGCACGGCTTTGTGCGTCGGGAGATCAAGACAGGACAGAATAAAGTGCGCCTTTTTATGGAAGGAATACATTGTAAATTCACTGATAAACTTAAAACCCAAACAAAAACACAAGTTCTAAATATCGACTGAAGACACAATCCAACATGGTAACGCTTTGAAGGAAATGTAAATGTGCGAGGTGAATTCGAAACCGATACATGCACAATATGGAGCTTCGTGAGTGTTAGGAAAAGCCTGCTGTTCTTCTGTACTTGTGCAGCAGTATTTGTCTCCGGCTTGCCACGTTCAGTCAAGTCGGTGAAAGACATACATGTAACCTGCGTCACCGTTAAAAACGACCGTTTATCTTGTCATTTTCACTATATGAGCCCCGGGGGCGGTCGGTGGTCTAGTGGTTAAGAGACCTGTCACCAATGCGAGAGGTCAGGGGTCCGAGTCCCACTCGGGGCAAAGAATTTTTCCTCCTCGTATGTGGCACCGCTCATTCGGGCCGATCGTCGGGGGCTCTCTCCGGGTTCTCCGGCTTCCTCCCCCTCTGCCCTGGAAATGCCCAGCCCACCAAACTTGAAAAATAAATGCAATTCCAAATTCCGAAATCCAAATAGCTGAGCTGACCCTTCGCACCACGTGATTGTAATGTGTCCATGTCCGGTGTGTGAGAGAATGCGTGTGATTTACGTGAGCGTGCGTGCTGGGTTCAGTTCGCGGCGCTTCGAGCCAATCCATAAATTGGGCAAAGCGCCTATATAATACTCATTATTATCATAAATGGGCCATTGAGGGTGTGCACAAACTATGCGTGTTTGCGGGCACAGAAATGCGCAGAACCCCACTCTAAATACGGTTACCGTTGGACAAGACATGCATTGTTGACATACTGAAATTTTACCCCAATCAGAATGATGCTTCCTGGAAAATTGCGGCCATCAGTTTGGCCGTTGATTCAAAGGACCCTGTAAAACGGCAGTATTTGATGCTTGTGCACTTATCAGGTCACTGCACGTGACATGTATCGCGGAAAACATTTACGAACATTGAACAATTTAGTCAGGAAACGCTTCTTTGGTGTTGTGAAGTTCCCTTGTCACCGCATGTGCAGGTACGTATGAAATATGATATCCAAGTGAGCACTTTTTTCGGTAGCGATATTTTGGGGGTGTACTTACTAAAGTAGTTGCTGCTTTGTGAGTAGTGAACGGTTTTTCTCAAAGAGCAGTGCACACTCAAGAATAGTATCCCAGTTGTGTCATATCAAAAGTTCATCGAAATCACTTTTGTACTTTTGTCACAAACAGCCAACGAAAGTGCAACCTGTTTAATAATGGCTGAATATGCGTAATGATGGGAGTAGGGACACTTGATCGGTTGCTGTGATAAGGTGTATCCGCGAAAACAAGTATAATATCATTTAAATATTCGGGCACATGCTCGGTGTTTCAGAATTATCTTCCAGAACTTGTATGAGAGATTATTGCTTATAGATGGCCGTTAATTGAAGCTATCAGTTCCCTATATGGGCTGAAAGCGGTGCTTACCAAAGAGCCTGCCATAATTGCTACACTTGATGCAATTTCCTTTTACACATTTGTCTTGGAGGAAAAGACAATGACTAGTCGTATGAAGAAAGATCCGTGAATCTAAACAAGCACGTCTTCTTTACAGCGGTCATTATTTTTACCCATTTTTTCCATTTCCTTCATTACATGCTGCGTGGGGGGGGGGGGGGAGGTTTATATTTTGCTGCTAGCAGCCACCAGTTTTAACTTGTCATTGTTTTACATGTTGGAAAAAGTAGAGTGATTCCAGGAGAAGGAAAACGTGCATCCCACATCAAATTTCACGAACTTTTCACTGCTTGAAATAGGTGACTTAAATTACCCTTTTCTAATTAAACATTAACTGCTAAGTAGCCAGATATGACGGCCACAGTGTACACAGCGTTTTTTGTTATGGACCAACTTTTAGAGGAGAGGCTTGGCACTTACGTGTTACTAGCCCATCCACTATGTCCCTTTGGCTGTGAGGGGTAATGACGGGAATCCATATTGTGGTTGGGTTCAAAAATTGACTATACACAGCAAAGATTACAAATGACGCCGCTGCAGCAGGTATTGTGCACACACTTCAAGTTTGACTTCTGGATATGTTAGGCCAGACACCCTGCGGTGGTCCAAAGAAATGACAACAGATTTGCCTGTAGCGGCTCTCAGTTATCAAATCTTCCTTTTCCCATATAAACGCCAATTCTCTTACTGATGGCCGGACGAAGCTGATATATTACGCTGCTGCAGCTGCTACGCTTGGCAGATCATTTGCAGACGCACATCATGCTTTAGAGAAATGGTCCAGCATCCCTAAAATACTATTACAAGTATACCGTTTTGCCTCAAATTCTAACGCACCCAGAAAATGTCGGACATTTTCATTAATTCCTGTTTTGAGGTACAGGTACAGAAATTAGACAAACTGAATATTAAAGCTTCAAGCAAAATATTACTACACGAATGCAAATAAAAAACAACAGACACAAAAGCAAATCTGTGAAATCTCTTATATTTTCAACGTGTTTTTCCTTGGGAACAAACGCCGTTTATTTTGCCTTTTTTGGACATTCTCAAATTTACGAATGAAGTACATTACTGGCAAAATGTGATGGAAAGTACGTAGAACACAGCCTCAAGTCTACAGTAGTTAGTGGCTGAATTCATTCAAGTGTTATGACGTATGTTAACCACACGGTCCTTAGTCCGAAGTGCTTGTTAACCACTACTGTACGAGGGCCGGCCGCAAACGACAGAATAATCCCGGGTGCTGGCGACTGCGCAAGGGAAAAACAAGAACAAACAAACGATGTTTCCACACGAAATCGACAGTATTATAAATATAGTTTGTGTTCTCGGCTGCACAATACTATGACGGGATGTAGGTGTGAACAAAGCAGAGCTTAAGGGGATTAGCAAGATGTCTCAACTTCCATCTCAAGCGCTACAAGCTTTATCGTGTCAGTTACATGGGCATTGTTGCGGAAAGGTGGGGAGGAATCGCTCAGAACTGGGGACGGCTTAGGTTTGTGCGTGCTCAAGAGAGACAATGACAATGACAATGATCCTTTATTTGTCAACGGTAACTCTACTGGCACAATTACCATTTCCAAACTTGCCGTTGCTACTCTAAATTACGGGGAGCCGGGGTGGCCGAATGGTAGAGCGTTGGACTTCTAATGCTCGGGTCGTGAGTTTGTATCCCGGCTGGGATCAAATATTTGTGCTGGCTTTTTCATCGTTACCCCGTCTTTGATATCACCCTTATGTGGTGGAAAAGGACGTTAAACCCCCATACTCCCACCCCTCTAAATTACAAGAGAGAGAGAGAGAATCAAGAAAACTTTATTTTCCAACGGTTGAGGTATTAACGTGAGACAGTCAATTTTCATACCTGCCGTTTCTATTTCTACTAGTGTCTATCTAAACAGAAAAATACACACACATACACATATGTAATGCAACAGGAAAAAAGCAAAATAGAAATAAAACCATAGGAAATGAAACTACACTCTAATAAGACAGAAACATTTAAGAACCGTGATGAACAAACCAATTATGTCAAAACATCATAGTGTAGGAATGAGCGAGAATAACCTGTGATAAGATTAAACATCGTGTGACATGAGATATTTGAATAAAAGCTGTTTGAAATTTGTCAATTCGCGGCTTTGGAATGATACACAGGTTGTTTGAACTGCCATATCGGGAGGCTGAGCGGTGGCAACAGTCGGATAAATAGTTAGGAGCCTTTCTGGTCCATAGCTTATACATGAAAATTCCTTTGTTGTATAGCAGGTGTTTTGACAGGGGAAGAAGCTGCAGCTGGTTTAGTTTGAATTCGCTGAAGCGTTTCTCGCGCCGCAGCTTGTCGCGTACCCCCATGGCTTGGCGCGGCATAATCTCTTTAGTCAACCATGGTGGAGGGATCGCATGCTTTACTCGGCGTCGCCGCAAGGGGGCGTGTTTGTTGAGAACAGACAGAAACAGATTATACCAAATGGACAATGCAGTGTCTGGGTCGTTTGCCTGTAACACATCGTCAAAGGGCGTGGTGTTTAGGTCAAAAAGGAACTCATTTTGATTAAAAGATTTGAATGAACGATAGACTATACACTTGTGACCACTCTTTTTGATTTTTGGAAGACTCATAGACCAAGTACAGACAACAGGGTAGTGATCACTGACACTAAGGACAGGAACATTGACGTCAGTAATCGCTGTGGGGTTATTTGTGTATATATGGTCTATTAGTGTAGAGGATGATGCAGTGATTCTAGTGGGTGATGTAACCTTTTGAGCTAGGCCGAACAGTGAAGACGTTGCAGCCCAGGCTGCGTGTGGTTTTAACAGGTCTATGTTAAAGTCATCCAAAAGAAGAATATTGGTATTACTTTTAGATACTTTATCAAGATTGTACGTAAAATCGTCGTACCAATCAAAATTTGCCGCTGGATTTCGGTACAGAATACCGATAAGAAGGGATTTGGACTTAGGAGTTTTCACTTCTACCCAAATACACTCAACATCATCAGTTTCAAGATCTTTACGTCTAGTGGTCAAGTGCTGAATGGAGTTATGGACGTAAACGGCGATACCGGTCTCACAGTGACCGGGAGATGACGCATCACGTCTGATTACGGTATAACTAAGTAGGGATACTGACGGCCGCATCATTTATATTAGAATTTAGGCGCGTCTCACTCAGACCGAAGACGTGAAACGGTGTGGGATTGTTTAAAAATAGTGATATGTCCTGTAATTTGCTGTACAAATGAAATA
>JACVVK020000094.1:1627500-1700000 GCA_018292915.2 Batillaria attramentaria
TGCCACGTGTTGTGCTCATTATGCCGTCGGTGGCACGCGATTAGCTGAATTCTGGGGGCTCGCCCCCTCTGACTGACAGGAGTGGAGACGTCTTTTATGCAGATGCAATCATTGTTAAGGAAGGAAAAGGATATCATTTTGTGGACTTGGTATTTGTTTCCTTTCAAGTCCTATGCGTTTGACTTATTGGAATAATGTGTATTTTTTTCTCACCAAACAGGCAAAAGAACACCTACTTGAATAGTTATGCTCCTTTGTGTGTGACTGTTGCAGGTGTTTGTTTTCAGCAACATGAAGATCTTCATTCTTTTCGGTAGGCTGGATGTTATACATATGGGATCTTTGTGTCTGTTCTTTCACATTGATTGACTGATTGTTTGAATAGACGTGTGATCACGTGAATTGGTTTAAACTGCATGATATAGTATTGATAATAGTATTTTCTTATTTTGTATAAGTGTATATGTCAGTATTACAGCTGTTAGAATGTAAACACTCTGTGCATATGTAGGAGTCCATGTGTAATTGTTACTCATTGTCCTTTCACCTGGGGCAGGCCCAGGCATGAGCAATGTTGAGGCAGCGGCAGCCCTGCCCCTAGACACAACAGATTAACACTGAAACGCTCTTTCCACGTTAACCCCATGAAGCTGAAACTTTCATATGATTTTCTTGTTAATATTACCGTCAAATATGCACAGCTCTTGCCCTGGTGACTGCGTCTGTTGCTGGACAGTGTGACGATGCTGAGCTACAGACGTGCGCGAGTGACTACGAGGGCGCTCTCCAAGCCGAACCTACTCTCCTCACGGACTCTGCCCGTTTCTGCCCGTAAGAGAACGTTTAATTCGCTTTTTTTTTTGGGGGGGGGGGGGGGAGGGGACAATACTCACTCGCAGAGCTTGTCAAAGTGAGAACCATGGACAAAGCAAACAAAAGTAATAAATGTGACCCGTCCCATGTCCTCAACAGGTTTTTCGATCTTCTCCCTTAAGGCAAACGATTGCGCGCGCCTAAGCGACGCGCCAAAAGGTTCGAGCAAAGTCAGTATCATCCCTGCTTCAATATCTCTCCTAAATTCACAACAATTAGGCAATGTCCATGCCCCTTGTGTGTGCGTGCGTGCGTGCGTGCGTGTGTGTGTGTGTGTGTGTGTGTGTGTGTGTGTGTGTGTGTGTGTGTGTGTGTGTGTGTGTGTGTGTGTGTGTGTGCGTGTGCGCACTTGTTTTTCATGATCAAAATCAATTGAGCATACTTTATGGTTGAAACTTTTCTCAGGAACATGCTCTCTCTCTCTCTCTCTCTCTCTCTCTGTGTGTGTGTGTGTGTGTGTGTGTGTGTGTGTGTGTGTGTGTGTGTGTGTGTGTGTGTGTGTGTGTGTGTGTTTGCTTGAATGTCAAATTTTATTGTGATAATATGGACCGGGTTTGGTCGACAGAGGAATCTGTGACAGAGTATTAATGTGATGAATTTATATTTGATGTATTCTAATAGCTATTTTAAACGGTGCACATTATCAATATTAAGAAGTAATTGAGGCGATACCTAATTGAAATCTTTGTCTAAATTTAAAGTGTGCTAAATACCAGTCCATGTGTTTTTCGTGTTATGTTGCATATATTGCCTGATTGTTCTTATTATGTCCATCATATCCGAATTTCCAGTCTTGGACAATAAAGATGTATTTAAATTGAACAGCACCACCAACAAAAAAAGCCTCGCAAGCATGGCTGTAAGAAGCCTCTGCACTGTTAGACGTTCAGGTCGACTAAAAGTAAAACGAAACTCTTTTGTGTTTCTAGTGTATTTCAGACCTTCGTAGACTGCATCCGAACTGCGTGCGGAGGGGTCTCATTACCCCAAAGTGCAAAGACCGAGCTCGAGAACTCGCTTCAACAAAACGGAGTGTCGTGCGGTAAGATAATTGCAGACATCATACACGTTGAAATCTCACCCTTTTTTTTACCCTAAAATGGCGTCACTGAGTTACTGTCATGACACGGCATCCATCTTCATAGAATACTGTACTCACAAATTATCTCTTCTTGCACCTGGTATTCATGAAGCACGTTTAGCTAGGATAAACGCCGTGAAATCTAAACGGGCGTATAAGAATGGGAAATTACTATTGCAATACGCCCATTTAAACGTACACGCATTTAGCTAGAATAACGCGTTGAAATCTAGACGGGCGTGTAAGGATGGGAATGTACTGTTGGTAAACGCCCGTTCAGACCTTTCAGCAAAATGAAGATCTTCATTCTTTTCGGTGGGTTGGGTGTAACATTAATGGCTGTTCGTAGTGAAACCTGGCGGCATTATTGTGTGTGTGTGTGTGAAAGTAGTGTGCTAGTTTGTGGTTTTCCTGTAGTGGTGTAGAAACGAATGATCTTCAGAGTGAATATCTTTTCTCGTTTGAAGTTACATGAGTGTGACTTTCACATCGAAAGACTGATTAGGTTGGTTTATACTGCATTATTGTAATGGGAATTATACTATTGTTTAGACACCCCCAAAACAGCTCACAACGACCTTTGAGCCTAAATACATATGGTAGCAATGGGGACTTTCAGAAATGACATTGAATCAAAATGGTTTTAACCCGCAGACAACACTACATTAATTTTGATCACATTCCGTCAGTTTACAATTGACAGTTTGAGAGAAGCTTGAGTAGCGTGCGTGACACACATCAGACTTCCAATTATTCATCTGACAGAAAGAATAATCTGCTGTCATTTTTTTTCTCCAGATATCAATTATGGAAGTGCTGGGGCTGTTCCAATCACATCTACACTGTCTGTTCCTGATCAGTGTGACGAAGCTGGCATACAGACGTGCTTTAATGCCTACGGGGCCGCTGTCGAGGCCGACGATACTATCTTCAGGGACTCTGCCCGTTATTGCCCGTAAGAGAACGTTTAATTCGCTAGTTTGGGGGGGGGGGGGGGATGGGGGGGGGGGAACAATACTCACTCGCAGAGCTTGTCAAAGTGAGAACCCTGGACAAAGCAAACAAAAGTAATAAATGTGACCCGTCCCATGTCCTCAACAGGTTTTTCGATCTTCTCCCTTAAGGCAAACGATTGCGCGCGCCTAAGCGACGCGCCAAAAGGTTCGAGCAAAGTATCATCCCTGCTTCAATATCTCTCCTAAATTCACAACAAGGAGGCAATGTCCATGCCCCTTGTGTGTGTGTGTGTGTGTGTGTGTGTGTGTGTGTGTGTGTGTGTGCGTGCGTGTGTGCGTGCGTGCGTGCGTGCGTGCGTGTGTGTGTGTGTGTGTGTGTGTGTGTGTGTGTGTGTGTGTGTGTGTGTGTGTGTGTGTGTGTGTGTGTGCGCACTTGTTTTTCATGATCAAAATAAATTGAGCATACTTTATGGTTGAAACTTTTCTCAGGAACATGCTGTGTGTGTGTGTGTGTGTGTGTGTGTGTGTGTGTGTGTGTGTGTGTGTGTGTGTGTGTGTGTGTGTGTGTGTGTGCTCGAATGTCAAATTTTATTGTGATAATATGGACCGGGTTTGGTCGACAGAGGAATCTGTGACAGAGTATTAATGTGATGAATTTATATTTGATGTATTCTAATAGCTATTTTAAACGGTGCACATTATCAATATTAAGAAGTAATTGAGGCGATACCTAATTGAAATCTTTGTCTAAATTTAAAGTGTGCTAAATACCAGTCCATGTGTTTTTCGTGTTATGTTGCATATATTGCCTGATTGTTCTTATTATGTCCACCATATCCGAATTTCCAGTCTTGGACAATAAAGATGTATTTGAATTGAACAGCACCACCAACAAAAAAAGCCTCGCAAGCATGACTGTAAGAAGCCTCTGCACTGTTAGACGTTCAGGTCGACTAAAAGTAAAACGAAACTCTTTTGTGTTTCTAGTGTAATACAGACCTACGTAGACTGCATCCGAACTGCGTGCCCAGGGGTCTCATTTCCCCAAAGCTCAAAGACCGAGCTCGAGGACTCGCTTCAACAAGCCGGACTGTCGTGCGGTAAGATAACTGCAGACATCATACACGTTGAAATCTCGCCCCCTTTCACCCTAAAATGGCGTCACTGAGTTACTGTCATGACACGGCAACCATCTTCATAGAATACTGTACTCACAAATTATCTCTTCTTGCACCTGGTATTCATGAAGCACGTTTAGCTAGGATAAACGCCGTGAAATCTAAACGGACGTATAAGAATTGGAAATTACTATTGCAATACGCCCATTTAAACGTACACGCATTTAGCTAGAATAACGCGTTGAAATCTACACGGGCGTGTAAGGATGGGAATGTACTATTGGTAAACGCCCGTTCAGACCTTTCAGCAAAATGAAGATCTTCATTCTTTTCGGTGGGTTGGGTGTAACATTAATGGCTGTTCGTAGTGAAACCTGGCGGCATTATTGTGTGTGTGAAAGTAGTGTGCTAGTTTGTGGTTTTCCTGTAGTGGTGTAGAAACGAATGATCTTCAGAGTGAATATCTTTTCTCGTTTGAAGTTACATGAGTGTGACTTTCACATCGAATGACTGATTAGGTTGGTTTATACTGCATTATTGTAGTGGGAATACTATTGTTTAGACACCCCCAAAACAGCTCACAACGACCTTTGAGCCTAAATACATATGGTAGCAATGGGGACTTTCAGAAATGACATTGAATCAGAATGGTTTTTACCCGCAGACAACACTACATTAATTTTGATCACATTCCGTCAGTTTACAATTGACAGTTTGAAAGAAGCTTGAGTAGCGTGCGTGACACACATCAGACTTCCAATTATTCATCTGACAGAAAGAATAATCTGCTGTCATTTTTTTTCTCCAGATATCAATTATGGAAGTGCTGGGGCTGTTCCAATCACATCTACACTGTCTGTTCCTGATCAGTGTGACGAAGCTGGCATACAGACGTGCTTTAATGCCTACGGGGCCGCTGTCGAGGCCGACGATACTATCTTCAGGGACTCTGCCCGTTATTGCCCGTAAGAGAACGTTTAATTCGCTAATTTGGGGGGGGGGGGGGATGGGGGGGGGGGGGGAACAATACTCACTCGCAGAGCTTGTCAAAGTGAGAACCATGGACAAAGCAAACAAAAGTAATAAATGCGACCCGTCCCATGTCCTCAACAGGTTTTTCGATCTTCTCCCTTAAGGCAAACGATTGCGCGCGCCTAAGCGACGCGCCAAAAGGTTCGAGCAAAGTCAGTATCATCCCTGCTTCAATATCTCTCCTAAATTCACAACAATTAGGCAATGTCCATACCCCTTGTGTGCGTGGGTGCGTGCGTGTGTGTGTGTGTGTGTGTGTGTGTGTGCGTGCGTGCGTGCGTGCGTGCGTGCGTGCGTGCGTGCGTGTGTGTGTGTGTGTGTGTGTGTGTGTGTGTGTGTGTGTGTGTGTGTGTGTGTGTGTGTGTGTGTGTGTGTGTGTGTGTTTGCTTGAATGTCAAATTTTATTGTGATAATATGGACCGGGTTTGGTGTTTCTAGTCTATTGCAGACCCTCGTAGACTGCGGCCTAACTGCGTGCGGAGGCTCACTACCCCAAAGCTCAAAGACCCAGCTCGAGAACTTTCTTCAAGAAACCGGACTGCCGTGCGGTAAGATAATTGCAGACATCATACACGTTGAAATCTCACCCTTTTTTTACCCTAAAATGGCGTCACTGAGTTACTGTCATGACACGGCAACCATCTCCATAGAATACTGTACTCACAAATTATCTCTTCTTGCACCTGGTATTCATGTAGCGCGTTTAGCTAGGATAAACGCCGTGAAATCTAAACGGGCATATAAGAATGGGAAATTACTATTGCAATAAGCCCATTTAAACGTACACGCATTTAGCTAGAATAACGCGTTGGAATCTAGACGGGCGTGTAAGGATGGGAATGTACTATTGGTAAACGCCCGTTCAGACCTTTCAGCAAAATGAAGATCTTCATTCTTTTCGGTGGGTTGGGTGTAACATTAATGGCTGTTCGTAGTGAAACCTGGCGGCATTATTGTGTGTGTGAAAGTAGTGTGTTAGTTTGTGGTTTTCCTGTAGTGGTGTAGAAACGAATGATCTTCAGAGTGAATATCTTTTCTCGTTTGAAGTTACATGAGTGTGACTTTCACATCGAATGACTGATTAGGTTGGTTTATACTGCATTATTGTAATGGGAATACTATTGTTTAGACACCCCCAAAACAGCCCACAACGACCTTTGAGCCTAAATACATATGGTAGCAATGGGGACTTTCAGAAATGACATTGAATCAAAATGGTTTTCACCCGCAGACAACACTACATTAATTTTGATCACATTCCGTCAGTTTACAATTGACAGTTTGAAAGAAGCTTGAGTAGCGTGCGTGACACACATCAGACTTCCAATTATTCATCTGACAGAAAGAATAATCTGCTGTCATTTTTTTTTCTCCAGATATCAATTATGGAAGTGCTGGGGCTGTTCCAATCACATCTACACTGTCTGTTCCTGGTCAGTGTGACGAAGCTGGCATACAGACGTGCTTTAATGCCTACGGGGCCGCTGTCGAGGCCGACGAGACTATCTTCAGGGACTCTGCCCGTTATTGCCCGTAAGAGAACGTTTAATTCGCTAATTTGGGGGGGGGATGGGGGGGGGGGGAAACAATACTCACTCGCAGAGCTTGTCAAAGTGAGAACCCTGGACAAAGCAAACAAAAGTAATAAATGTGACCCGTCCCATGTCCTCAACAGGTTTTTCGATCTTCTCCCTTAAGGCAAACGATTGCGCGCGCCTAAGCGACGCGCCAAAAGGTTCGAGCAAAGTATCATCCCTGCTTCAATATCTCTCCTAAATTCACAACAATTAGGCAATGTCCATGCCCCTTGTGTGCGTGCGTGCGTGTGTGTGTGTGTGTGTGTGTGTGTGTGTGTGTGTGTGTGTGTGTGTGTGTGTGTGTGTGTGTGTGTGTGTGTGTGTGTGTGTGTGTTTGCTTGAATGTCAAATTTTATTGTCATAATATGAACCGGGTTTGGTGTTTCTAGTCTACTGCAGACCCTCGTAGACTGCGGCCTAACTGCGTGCGGAGGCTCACTACCCCAAAGCTCAAAGACCCAGCTCGAGAACTTTCTTCAAGAAACCGGACTGCCGTGCGGTAAGATAATTGCAGACATCATACACGTTGAAATCTCACCCCCTTTCACCCTAAAATGGCGTCACTGAGTTACTGTCATGACACGGCAACCATCTTCATAGAATACTGTACTCACAAATTATCTCTTCTTGCACCTGGTATTCATGAAGCACGTTTAGCTAGGATAAACGCCGTGAAATCTAAACGGGCGTATAAGAATTGGAAATTACTATTGCAATACGCCCATTTAAACGTACACGCATTTAGCTAGAATAACGCGTTGAAATCTAGACGGGCGTGTAAGGATGGGAATGTACTATTGGTAAACGCCCGTTCAGACCTTTCAGCAAAATGAAGATCTTCATTCTTTTCGGTGGGTTGGGTGTAACATTAATGGCTGTTCGTAGTGAAACCTGGCGGCATTATTGTGTGTGTGTGTGTGTGAAAGTAGTGTGTTAGTTTGTGGTTTTCCTGTAGTGGTGTAGAAACGAATGATCTTCAGAGTGAATATCTTTTCTCGTTTGAAGTTACATGAGTGTGACTTTCACATCGAATGACTGATTAGGTTGGTTTATACTGCATTATTGTAATGGGAATACTATTGTTTAGACACCCCCAAAACAGCTCACAACGACCTTTGAGCCTAAATACATATGGTAGCAATGGGGACTTTCAGAAATGACATTGAATCAAAATGGTTTTCACCCGCAGACAACACTACATTAATTTTGATCACATTCCGTCAGTTGACAATTGACAGTTTGAGAGAAGCTTGAGTACCGGGTAGCTTGCGTGACGCACATCAGACATCCGATTATTCATCTGACAGAAAGAATAATCTGCTGTCATTTTTTTTCTCCAGATATCAATTATGGAAGTGCTGGGGCTGTTCCAATCATATCTACACTGTCCATCCTTGTGCCTGTGGCAACGGCTTTTATTTTCAGTGTTTAACACCTAACGTACCTCGCACAGGGATTCCCCGTTATTCCGGGTCTCTTCCCGCCGAAATCTATCATGTCGTTAGTGTTGGTTAAAAGGTATTGTAAGATGCCATTCCAATTCAAGCCGGCTTTCTGTTTTATTTTTGAAAGTGCTTAATCGAATAGGCAATGCCTTCACTGAGCTATAATAACAATAATAATAATAATAATGAGGATTTTTATAGCGCCTAGTCTCCGAAGCCGGGGCTCTAGGCGCCTTACAAATGTATACAAAAGGCGATAAATAAATAAATGAATAATAGAAAAATAAACTTCAGCTAAATAAATACGAATAAAAGCGTACATACATACATACATACATACATACATACATACATACATACATACATACATACATACATACATACATACATACATACATACATATAGATCTGGTCATACATACGTACATATAGTCAGACATACAGTCAGACATACATACAAGCACTGGCACCTACATACATACCAGCATCCAACTTGATACACATACATACATACACACACACTGCCAAAAAACGAGTTGGATATACATACATACCAACACCCAACTTGATACACATACATACATACACACACACACTGCCAAAAAACGAGTTGGATATACATACATACCAGCACCCAACTTGATACACATACATACATACACACACACACTGCAAAAAAACGAGCTGGATCTACATACATACCAGCATCCAACTTGATACACATACATACATACACACACACTGCCAAAAAACGAGTTGGATCTACATACATACCAAAATCCAACTTGATACACATACATACATACACACACACCGCCAAAAAACGAGTTGGATCTACATACATACCAACATACAACTTGATACACATACATACATACACACACACCGCCAAAAAACGAGTTGGATCTACATACACACCAACATCCAACTTGATACACATACATACATACACACACACCGCCAAAAAACGAGTTGGATCTACATACATACCAACATACAACTTGACACACATACACACATACACATACACTGCAAAAAAACAACGGTTTGGTGTTGGTAACGGGCTAAATCAACAATGAGCAGAGATCTGAATGCCACACGCTGACGTCTGCCTTCAAATGTAACGGTCCAATGCTCCGCTGGTTAAAAAAAGAAGAAAAAAAGAAGAGGTAACAGGAATATTGTGGTTAGGCTTCTGGTGGTTCAGTCTGAGCATGTGAGTGATTGTAACGTTCATGTGTCTGTAAGTGGTACGATGTTACAGACGCCACCAAAAGTAGCTCTGGGTCCGTATGTAATAGTCGAGGTTAAGGATTTTAGCCCTGGGTTAGACACTAACCTCGAACATTAAACTAGCTCTAGGGTTAAATTCTCTGTTTTTTTTTTTTTTTTTTTTTTTTAAATCAGGAAGCGGGCCCACTCCAGGAACTTGCAGAAGGTGCCTGAGCCGTTACAGAAGGATTTTTTTTCTTCCTTTCTTCGCTTCCTTTTTTTTAAATTTTGCTTTTGGGTTTCCGGCTTTTGTCCTAGTCTGGGTTAGGCCCGTAACCGTGGGTTAAATTAACCTCGACTTTTACATACGGGCCTTGACTAACAATATTATATGCGAATTTGAATTCATCGGAGGGTGGGTGTTGGGGGGGGGGGGTAACGTCCTTTTTTTTAACCACATACGGGTGATATCAAAGACGGGGCAACGATGAAAAAGCCAGCACAAATATTTGGCCTCAGCCGAGATACGAACTCACGACCCGAGCATTAGAAGTCCAGCGCTCTGAATTCATCGAAATATCAGGAGACGTCGACAGCTCTGATTAAACACCATTTTTTTCTTTTTTCATTTCTTTCTTTCTTCTTTTTTTTTCCCCAATTCTCAGTACTTTTCTGGTTGTTTTCAGCTGATATATATACATACACTGTGTCGCTCATACACGACTGTTGCAAATAATTCTTGTACTACGCTGTCTAGTGAAATTATAATTTCAATAAAATGTGGCACGTTTTCATGTTAAAGATATCGGGCTTAATATGTGCGTGCGTGCGTGTGTGTGTCAGGTGTGTGTGTGTGTGTGTGTGTGTGTGTGTGTGTGTGTGTGTGTGTGTGTGTGTGTTTGTGTGTGTGTGTGTGTGTGTGTGTGTGTGTGTGTGTGTGTGTGTGTGTGTGTGTGTGTGTGTGTTGTTTTGCAGTGATGGTTAATTAGCTATTATTCCGCATGAAGCTGTCGTATACCGACCCGTCTTTTGACCAAGACGCAAGTCAGCCCTCAGCTTTTAGCGAAGGGTTGATTGTGGATCAAAATATGAGTCGGTAAACAACAGCTTGATACTTTTGTTTTATCATCTTTTTTTTTTTTTTTTTTTTTTTTTTCTTTTTTTGCGAATGTATGGTGCATTGTCAATGCTTATCCTACCAATAGCTGAAAGCCGAACGCTGCACATATGGAGCTTCGTGAGTGTTTATTAAAAAAAAAAAAAGTTTAGTACATGTACCCCGATTAAAACGTCCTTCCACCAGCAGCTACATTTTATAACTGCCTACATGAGAAGCTTCTGTTGAATCGGAGATCTAGACAGGGAATCCGCTTCCATTCACTGCACCGATAGACCGACAGCTGTTGTGACTCAACTCTATTTATGTCAGGCTTTTGGTTTGACAACGTTGAAACTGTCTTGTAGTTGAGTACGCAGTGCCTGTAAGGTAAAGTCTGCTGTTGTTCTGTACTTGTGCAGCAGTATTTGTCTCCGGCTTACCACGTTCAGTCAAGTCAGTGAAAGGCATACATGTAACCGGTGAGAGGTCAACTTTTTTAACTTTTTGACTGAATTTTACTTTTTGAGAACGATTGTTTGTAAGTGGTCGTGAAAACTCCGTGATCTGAGTAAGCAGTGCTTGTTAGGTACAGGCTACTGTCAAGATTATACTTGAACAACGAGTTTATGAAGTTGGAGATACCAATATGCCGAGCCAAAATGTTTCGTTGCTGATCGTGTTGACACGGGGAACGAGTTCCCGCCGAAGAGTAGGAATACTTGCCAAAAAAAATGTTCGTATCTCTGTTCTTTCTATCTGCAAGAAAGAACCTTCTGGCAGGGACCCATGCCTGATTGTCATGTGATCTCGTGCTGTGTGTCACATGACTTAACAGTACTAGTACAATACGGGCACTTATTTCACAAGACACATCAAAGGAAAAAAGCCGCTATGGATGATAAAATGTTTGTATTTGTTTTGTATAATTATTACTTGTGTAGCGGGCAGCTTATTGTGTACTTGCAAATGAAAACAGCCCCACAGCGCGTGGGGGTGTGCGTGCGTGCGAGCGTGCATGTGTGCGCGCGCCCTTTGCTGGCTTTAGTCACTTGTTGCAAAGCACAAGAAAAGATCGATATAAATAATGGAACCCTGGAACGCTCATCACAATACTTAGTGTAAAACGTTTTCATACGCTCCAATGAACTTGACGCGACAGGCTTGGAATTGGTCTGACCTATTTAACACAAAGGTCTGCTTGTGGCTTTGCATGAGTTCGTTGACATAAAAGGTCGACACAAGGTTGACATACATCAAACTGAAAATGAGGCCTAGTACATTACACGGGGCGCAAACAAACTGGACGGGCGTTTTATAAGGTGCACCCCCAGCTACCGCTTCTTAGTAGGCCTAACCTTTCGACGTGTACTCTCAGCTAAAGCCGTTATTTTGAAATATGTGACCCGTTCTCACAAAAGGGACCATAAGTCGAAAATTATCAATTTTGAGACACGTATTTCACTGCAATGTACTGGTTATGTAGTTTAATTCAATATAAGAATAAAAGCTGTGCTACTAAAATTGACAGAGATATCAGCAGTTGAAGTTGGCTACTCACAAGGCGGCCATACTGGCCCCCGGCACTCTTTTCGCCTGTAGCGGCGTTCGGCCTAGCGCGACTTACGGTCCCTTTCGCGAGAACGGGTCACATAATTATGAGCATGCACATAACCTTTCCATCGTAGTACACGTTGTAATTTATTAGTACACGTTGTTTTCCGGTTGAGAAACGGACCAGTTCTCTCTGACCGACACTCGGAAAATTACATTCCGTCTGCCGGTGCGACAGTTGTTTGAATTTGGAAGGCGGACTGTGGAAAATTGCAGTGTTATGGCGTGGAAACCTACCAAATGAAAAGGAAACGGTAATGACTGCGAAGTGGTTACAAGTTAAGCAAATAAAAGCGACATCAAAGGGACAGAAACCACTTAACTTTCACAAAGGACGGCACGGGGTCAACGTTTCGGCTTTCGACTTCCTCAGGACACATACAAATGGGATATAACTTCAACAAACAAAAGGTAACTCTGCTGGCCGGCATACTGACATACACGGCGCGGGGGGGAGGGGGGGATAAAATAAAATAAAATAAAATAAAACGGTGGGGAAGAAAAGGACCAGAGAACAATAGTAAAAACCAAACGAAGTTGCTTTGAGTTAAAAGCAGCAGAGCACCGGAAAAACGCCTTTCCAGTAATGTGTAACCTCCGTGTTGTGGGGGTGTGCCTGCGCCCTGCTCGAGATCGATTTATGATAACTTTGTTGTGGGGGAGTCTCTAATGTCTTACTTGTCAACAGTCCTGCGTGTCGATAGTCCTACGTGTCAACAGTCCTGCGTGTCGATAGTCCTACGTGTTAACAGTCCTACGTGCCGATAGTCCTACGTGTTAACAGTCCTGCGTGTCGATAGTCCTACGTGTCAACAGTCCTGCGTGTCGATAGTCCTACGTGTCAACAGTCCTGCGTGTCGATAGTCCTACGTGTTAACAGTCCTGCGTGTCGATAGTCCTACGTGTCAACAGTCCTGCGTGTCGATAGTCCTACGTGTCAACAGTCCTGCGTGTCGATAGTCCTACGTGTCAACAGTCCTGCGTGTCGATAGTCCTACGTGTCAACAGTCCTGCGTGTCGATAGTCCTACGTGTTAACAGTCCTGCGTGTCGATAGTCCTACGTGTCAACAGTCCTACGTGTCGATAGTCCTACGTGTCAACAGTCCTACGTGTCGATAGTCCTACGTGTCAACAGTCCTACGTGTCGACAGTCCTACGTGTCAACAGTCCTACGTGTCAACAGTCCTACGTGTCGATAGTCCTACGTGTCAACAGTCCTGCGTGTCGAGAGTCCTACGTGTCAACAGTCCTGCGTGTCGATAGACACGTGTCAACAGTCCTGCGTGTCGATAGTCCTACGTGTCAACAGTCCTGCGTGTCGATAGTCCTACGTGTTAACAGTCCTGCGTGTCGATAGTCCTACGTGTCAACAGTCCTGCGTGTCGATAGTCCTACGTGTTAACAGTCCTGCGTGTCGATAGTCCTACGTGTCAACAGTCCTGCGTGTCGATAGTCCTACGTGTTAACAGTCCTGCGTGTCGATAGTCCTACGTGTCAACAGTCCTACGTGTCGATAGTCCTACGTGTCAACAGTCCTACGTGTCGATAGTCCTACGTGTCAACAGTCCTACGTGTCGATAGTCCTACGTGTCAACAGTCCTACGTGTCAACAGTCCTACGTGTCAACAGTCCTGCGTGTCGATAGTCCTACGTGTCAACAGTCCTGCGTGTCGAGAGTCCTACGTGTCAACAGTCCTGCGTGTCGATAGACACGTGTCAACAGTCCTGCGTGTCGATAGTCCTACGTGTCAACAGTCCTGCGTGTCGATAGTCCTACGTGTTAACAGTCCTGCGTGTCGATAGTCCTACGTGTCAACAGTCCTGCGTGTCGATAGTCCTACGTGTTAACAGTCCTGCGTGTCGATAGTCCTACGTGTCAACAGTCCTGCGTGTCGATAGTCCTACGTTTCAACAGTCCTGCGTGTCGATAGTCCTACGTGTCAACAGTCCTGCGTGTCGATAGTCCTACGTGTTAACAGTCCTGCGTGTCGATAGTCCTACGTGTCAACAGTCCTACGTGTCGATAGTCCTACGTGTCAACAGTCCTACGTGTCGATAGTCCTACGTGTCAACAGTCCTACGTGTCGATAGTCCTACGTGTCAACTGTCCTACGTGTCAACAGTCCTACGTGTCAACAGTCCTGCGTGTCGATAGTCCTACGTGTCAACAGTCCTGCGTGTCGAGAGTCCTACGTGTCAACAGTCCTGCGTGTCGATAGACACGTGTCAACAGTCCTGCGTGTCGATAGTCCTACGTGTCAACAGTCCTACGTGTCAACAGTCCTACGTGTCAACAGTCCTACGTGTCAACAGTCCTACGTGTCAACAGTCCTGCGTGTCGATAGTCCTACGTGTCAACAGTCCTGCGTGTCGAGAGTCCTACGTGTCAACAGTCCTGCGTGTCGATAGACACGTGTCAACAGTCCTGCGTGTCGATAGTCCTACGTGTCAACAGTCCTGCGTGTCGATAGTCCTACGTGTCAACAGTCCTACGGTTGATATAGTCTTAGGGGTGGACGATTTCTTCGAATTTTGTATCGATAGTCCGAATTTCGGACTAATGATACTGAGGACTCATGACGCTTTCGTACGTGTAGGACCATCAACACCTAGGACTGTCGAGCATAGGACTATTGATAATTCGAACTGTCGACACGTAGGACTATCGACGAAGAACGACCGACACGTAGGACTAATGATACGTAGGACCAATGATACTTTTAGTACTGGTGACGTGTAGGACCATCAACACGCGGGACTGTCGAGCGTAATACCATCGATAATTCAGACTATCGACACGTAGGACTCATGATACTTTCAGTACGTGCAGGACCATCAACACGTAGGATTTCCGTGCGTAGGAGCATCGACAGTTCGGACTATCGACACGTAGAACTATTGGCGGAGGACTATCGACACGTAGTATTGCTGACACGGAGGACTATCGACACGCACCCCTTTGTCATAATAATCATCTTCACGTGTCTCAACCAACAAGTAGTGCAGTAGTGAACTGATCGGTTGTTTCGGGGGGTTAACGTCTTTTTTTCCGCCACACACGACCGAGATCAAAGACGTGGCAACGAGGAGAAATTGCCAGCACAACGGTTTGGCTCCCAGCCGGGACTGGAACTCACGACATGAGCGTTGATGATCCAACGCTCGAACCGCTCGACTAGCCCGGCTCCTTTACTACAGTGAACAGCGCCACCACATACCAGATGAAATTTCATACGTGCTGGCATGGGTATGCCCACCGTCTTCAGTTGCAGACGCGCGCTCCTGGCTGTGTCAGTTCGTCATAATGACACACTTTTCCTCCTGTGGGATCAGGAATTTAAAGGTCTGCAATCTCAAGAAAAAGCCACAAACAGTGTGTTTTAAAGAGCTATCCGACTGTGTTAAATGCACAGTCAACTCTGTCACAGTTACAGAGTTTTCAGCGTCCCTGAATCCCCAGTAAAAGCCAAGGGCAGCCTGATTTCACAGCTCAGTTTGCGTTTTGAAATTGAGCGAGAAAGATCGTGCAGCATTCAACATCCGCTAGACACTGTAGCGACGTGTCTCGCTCACTGACCAAAAGCCAAATAATGTCACGGTAAACTCGTGCTCTGGTTTTTTAAGGGTCCCCGCCTGGATTATGCACAGTCGAATGAGTCGCAGTTTTTTTGTTTTTGTTTTTTTCCTGCCCCAACTCTTTTGCCAGTTCCAGTGGAGGGCTCGGAAGCTGGGGCAATTTTTATTATGCATGATGATGGAGATGAGGATGATGGTAAGATGATGCTAAGGAGGTCCGTGTGGTTTGGGGCTGAAGGACAGGGCCGCATTCCACGCTTCCTCAGTGTCATAAATATCCCGGCATTAACCAGGCCCGGGAAGTATGGCACCTGCGGTGCCGGCCGTGCAATCATCCACATCATAAGACGTGTTATACCAAGGGAAGCACCCCAAAAGTCGCACCCGTGAAGTGGGTGAATCTCGGCTGTGTGGCAACAGCCTCCCCATTGGGACCATGGCACACCCGCTCTGGGTAGGAGCCGACCTAGGTAGAAAAATCCCGCTTGCCTCGGCTGGGACTCGAACCCGGGTCTCCCGGTCCATGGTCCGAAGTGCTAACCACTACACTACGGGGGCCGGTATGAGTCGCAGTTTATAATAATAATAATTTAAAAAAAACCCGCAATGTTGGCGGCTTTTCGTTGAGACTGCAGACCTTTAAGCCCTGATAATTATACGGGGATTGTTTGCATGTCAAGAACTGAATTGTTCGTTTGACGTATATGTAGATTAATCAGGTGCTGTTCTTTTCTCGTATCAGTTCATAAGCTCTTCGTCCATCCGACTACACTGGCGTGTCATTGTTGCAGAAGGGCTTCGTTCTACAACATGAAGGTCTTCGTTATTTTCGGTGGGTTGGATATTTGCAAAATTTGTCTGTAAGGTGGAAGGCGACTGGCGTGGTAGTCAGTTGTTTTGCAGTGGTGACTAAACATGTTTATACCTGTGTGTGTGTGTGTGTGTGTGTGTGTGTGTGTGTGTGTGTGTGTGTGTGTGTGTGTGTGAGAGAGAGAGAGAGAGAGAGAGACTCAGACTCAGACATTTTATTGTGCGGACTTAAGTCCATTACCATGAAACTGAGTTGTCTTTAATGAGAAAGCGTAACAGAAAGAACAACACGGAATGGTTATATACGCCAGAGAGAGAGAGAGAGAGAGAGAGAGAGAGAGAGAGAGAGAGAGAGGAGGCTTAGATTTCATCGTAAGTGTGAATTCCTTGGTATTGTTTCTCCTCAACCTATCTCTCTTGTCCCATTCTTCTCCTTGTTCTTCTTGTTGTTGTTGTTGTTATTATTATTATTAATGTTATTATGCTGCAGCTTTTGTCCTGACGACTTCCCCGGTATCCGTGGTGGGATGTGACGTAGATGCCGTATTCGTATGCTTGAATACCTACACGGACACCATCACAAATACACCCACCATCGCGTCGAGTACTACCACTTTCTGCCCGTAAGAGAATGTTTAATAATAATGATAATAATAATGTCATTTTGTGAGAGTATTGCGCTGTATAAGTAAAATTCATTAATAATAATAATAATAATCACGGGTCTTTTGTGAGTGAAAGAGAATTCTTCCGCAGTCAATATAAGAACTGGCTACGTGAAGAGTGTGCGCCTGACTGTCACCGTACACCTCGGTAAGACAACGGGCTCTTCGAACATTCACCAGTCACCACGTAACAGGCATTGTGTCGTGTTTAGCGTGTTTCAGACCTACATAGACTGTGTCAAAGCCGCCTGTGATTTCGCAATACCCGCTGATGACAAGGCCCAGCTCGAGCAGACCCTTCAGTCGATTGGCTTGAATTGCGGTAAGATGATTGGTGGCAGATACAGCTACGAAAACTGTAAGTCACAGAATGAGGCGAAAACTGTGTCGTAAAATGTGACCCGTTGTCGCAAAAGGGACCGTAAGGCGTGTTAGGTCGGACCACAGACGTATAGATTACGCCGCTACAGGCGAAAAGAGTGTTTGGGGTCAGCATGGCCGCCTGGTGGGTAGCCAGTTTCAACTGCTGATATCTCTGTCAAGTTTAGTAGTACAGCTTTCATTCTATATTGAATTAAACTGCATAAGCAGTAGGTTGCCGTGTCATACACATCTCAAAATTGATAATTTTCGACTTATGGTCCCTTTTGTCAGAACGGGTCACAAACGTCTCAGCCTCCATCTTGACGACGACGACGATGATGATGATGATGATGATGATGACGATGATGATGATGATGATGATGATGAGCAGAATAGAACAGAGTTGTATGATGCTAGTTATATAACACAGACAGGCAGAGGGTTGGAAGTCAGTTTTAAGAAAACACAGTTAAAGTGTATCATATCTGCATAATTGTTACACCATTTGTACCATACGACACCAGCATGCGACTGGGCTTCAGATAAATGTTACCTGCACGCATTACAGACATGAAACAATAATAATAATAATAATAATGTATTGTGTGGGCGCTTTACCTACTTTCTTGAGCTGGCTCAAAGCGCAGTGAGCTGAACCAACACGCACGCTCACGTGAATCACACGCTTTATCTCACACGTGGTGCGAGGATCAGCTCAGCTTGTCAAGTTTCGGAATTGTTCCATTTTTTTCCTCCAGATATCGACTGGACTGGAAAAGGCGGAGGGGCCGAGCTCAAGTCTACGTCATTCATTTTGCTTCCTGCTGCAGTCGCTCTCATTTTGAGCCTGTAACTCTCAAGAGTCAAATTAGCATGAAGGTGCAACGTCTCCTGCATGTCCTGGGTTTATACCGCCCCGTAGACCAGTTTGCATCATTTGTCCAACGTTACATTTTCTTTTCATGTAGTGCAGGCACACTCAGCCCCGATTTAGTCTTTGTGGCTTGCGCGGCTTTAAGCCCTAAAACCTCACTCACTCACTCACTCACCCTAACCCGACCACTCACTCACCCTAACCCCTCCTTCCCCCTATGTCATAAGACTAGTTTCGGAAATTTGGGACGATGGTCCTTTCGAGCCGATTAAAAAAACAACAACTAATACTAAGAATAATAATAAGAAATGGTATTTGTAGGGCGCATTTCTTTCTAAATAAAATTTAATGAACTCACCGACACTCGTTCACATTTTACAACACTGATGCACAGACATATACTGACGACACTGAGTAGATATATACAGGAAATTACTAGAGTTAGTTATTTGTGGCTTTGTTGTTGTACTCTTTCTTAGGAGTGTTGTCACACGAATTTTGTGCAGTAACTACGCACACGTGTTCTGTGGTGAATTATTATACCACATTGCCTGAAGACATTTGTTCCAATAAAATGTGGTCAAGTTTGGTGTTGAAATCCGACATTAACGTTGTGCTGGGTGTGTGTGTGTGTGTGTGTGTGTGTGTGTGTGTGTGTGTGTGTGTGTGTGTGTGTGTGTGTGTGTGTGTGTGTGTCAAGTCCCGAAATGAATCTCGTTGAAAGTACAGGTCACTTTCACACAAACTCTTTCATTGCGGATGGGACTGTGCAGAAAATAGCTGCAGTGAAGCATGCATTTCGTTAATGTTCGACAGTTGTGTGGGTTTCCTTGAGGGGAGTTTTTGTGTGGCCGTTTCCTGTTCCCTATACGTTGATTGTTATTGTTTGAGCTTAAAGTTTGTTTTGTATGTAACTGGAGTGAATGGCACCGAAGTGAATGAATGAGCTGATGAATGTGAATGAGATATGCCTGATCATTTCTGCACTTGTTTTTCATGATCGAAATAAATTGAGCTTACTTTATGGTTGAAACTTTTCTCAGGAACATGCAGTGTGTGTGTGTGTGTGTGTGTGTGTGTGTGTGTGTGTGTGTGTGTGTGTGTGTGTGTGTGTTTGTGTGTGCAAGTACTGTGTCTGGTGTGTGTGTGTGTGTGTGTGTGTGTGTGTGTGTGTGTGTGTGTGTGTGTGTGTGTGTACATGATCTGGTTGTCTTTACAAGATCTTTCCAGTTTTGTTAAGCGCACGCGGCTGTCCATATTCAGTCGGCTGTGAAAATTAAGCACACACACACACATCACTATACTCATTAATACACAATAGGCCTCTATCACTGGAAACTGGACACAGCACACGTAGGATTTCTTTTACATTTCATAGCGTGGGAAACGAGTGCTCTACTTCTGAAACAAATATAGTCTAACGCAGGCAGTGGAAGAAAGGGGGTGGGGGTGGGTGGGGGAGAGGGGTTCCTTTGTGTAGTTTGTTCGGGAGCAGATCATAACAGAATACTCAGAGGCCGGGCAGAGGAAAACTACACTCGATCAAACAGATATGAGGACTGTTTCGCCTGCCGTACTTTTCGGTGAGTTGTGTATTATTGTACTGAGCTTTGCTTGTCTTTCGTAATGTAACTATCGAAAAAACGACTGACAAAAGCTAAATAAAAACAACAGCAAAATAAAAAAAAATCACACACACACACACACACACACACACACACACACACACACACACACGCGCGCGCGCACGCACACGCACACACACACACACACACACACACACACACACACACACACACACACACACACACACACACACACCGGGTGGTGTGGTGTGGAGAGAGAGAGAGAGAGAAGGTGAACTTTTTGGGATTCTCTGCCTGCAAATCTGAGAAATGCGCCCACACTGCCTGTTTTTAAGAGTAATCTTAAAACGTTCCTTTTTTTTTTTTTCAAAACCTTTTGTGCATTACGTAAAGGACTGACTGTTACCTGGGAGCTTGTAAGCGAGCGGGGCGACTGAGAGTTTAACGTCCTTTTCCACCACGTAAGGGTGATATCAAAGACGGGGCAACGAGATAAAGGCCAGCACAAATATTCGGCCCCAGCCGGGACAGGCAGCTAGTGTTTGAGAGGCCAAAGGGAGAGTAGTCACTTGAGACTTTAGTATTTGTCGAGTGGGGTTATTTCCCTTATATCGTATCGACAGAGCACGATCGATACAGCCAACACTGTGGCTTAAAATCACCAGGGTAAGGGTTAACTCTTTCAACGCTGGCAGTTGTCTCTATCGACATTCCCTGGAAATATTAGGCGCTTGGAGGGGCTCGTTTAAAAAAAAAATTAAAAAAAATTCACTACTCTTTTCACACCAAGGACCGCGTATCACGTTGAACCACATTCACGGTCCGGACGTTTCGAATTCCGGCTATGCGTCGGTCATGTGCTTCGGGCTCAAACAGGGCCAGACCCGACACTCGGTCGTCAGTATTGACAGAGTTAACCCCATATAGGAAATCGTGTGTCAGAAATTGTGCTCTGTCGCCAAAGAGTTAACCCCAACCAGCCGACCAGCCATGCAATCAACAGAGCTGATGTTTTGTCTTGTGTTGGTTGTCTCTTCAGCTTTCGCCACTCGTTCCGTCAGCACTCCGCGTCTTCTCATCATTGCTGTTGCCATGGCTACACTACGTCATTTCCTGTAGGCACATTGCCTCCAGTTTCTTGATCAAGATTCCCAGTTTTGAAACAGACAGAACGCCGATATTTTGACTGAATGTTTAGAAACTGTTGAGAAGTGATTCCGTTAGTCTCTAAAATTTGCTGTGGTGTTACTTGTACCTCTCCCCAAAGGCCCTCCTTAGATAAGTGTGATGTGTCTTGCAGAGTGCTTTCCAGTTCCAGTGAGCTACCTGTAGACCACATGCCAGAGAAAAGAAAAAGCGACGTGGGAAAAAGCGAACAATGAAAAGCTGGTAATGCACTGCAGTAAATCATCTGAAAGTTTTGGGACAAAGACATCTAATTGACCAGAACCATCAAGAAGGTCCAGCTAGATTGTTGTACTCATGTCTGTTTTTTTTTCAGTGATCATCAACGCCCGTCCTCCTTAAAACCTCTGTGTTCAACTTGTGGCAGAAAAAAATGAGCAGGACTGGCAGAAGACAAAACAACGCAGGTCTAACAATAGAAGAGAACGCAAGGCTGCCAAAGGAAGAAATCGGTATATTTGTATTTGTACTTGGAAAAAAAAAAATCACAATACATGAGTTCACTCCCTCCACGCTCCACACACTACAGAAATGGCCCAGGCTCATCGATCATGCACGGCGCGACTCACCCGAAACTAAGTGCACTCCAGCCAAACCACCTGCAATCAGGGGCGCACGCGCTGCCAACAACAGGCACAAAAGCAGCGCATTAGGTGCCTCTCAAAACAACGACACTATATGTGTCAGTGTTGGTGAATGTATAAATCAGAATATGTCTGTTTTTCACGTGCACTTTCCAACCTTCACCTAATTCATAAACACTCTCTCATGCCGAGTGAATGACGTGACAACCATATTACAGTCATGTATTATGCGTAATGTTAGGCAAGCTACAACTTGAGTTGGGTTTTCTGTCATTGGACGTGTACCGTCTTTGTCGACAGAAGTCGTTAACGCGCTGAAAGACACACCGTTTCTTTTCATAAGTACGGAAAAAGTCAATAACTGACGGAGATGAATCACAGTATCACTGAATGCGTAACGACGCAAGCCTTGCTGGAAGTCAACAGTCGTTTCAACGCCATCGAGAAAAAGAAACGTTTTATGTGGGAAAAGATTCAATCAATCTATTCAGTTCAACCCAAATATTATAGTAGCAGTTACAGTCTGGGCCAGGCAGATAAAGACGTGTAATAAAAATGATATTTGGTGTTGACCGGTGGGTCACTTTGCTCCTCTCTACAACCAGCCGTGGAAAAACACGTTAGTTTGGAATCATTTCTTTTTACTTCACAAAGCAATATAGGAACACCGCTTTGTGCCACTCGAGCAGGGAAAACCATTGAAATGTCAGGGTGGGTGGGTGGGTGTTTGGGGATTTAACGTCCTTTTCAACCACATAGGGCGATATCAAAGACGGGGCAACGATGAAAAAGCCAGCACAAATATTTGGCCCCAGCCGGGATCGAACTCACGACCCGAGCATTAGAAGTCCAACGCTCTACCATTCGACCACCCCGGCTCCCCTTGAAATGTCAGATAAGACTGACGGGTCTGTTGTGCTAATCGCCGATAACTCTCATGACTGAAATTTTCAAACTGGCAGAGAGAGACGTTGCGCAGTGTGGTGCAGCATAATGGCTTTTGTCGTGTTTGTGCACACTGTCCATAGATCACCCACCTGGCGTTGTAAAGACAGGACACTGAAGGGCTGTGTCGGATTAGTGGGACCCGCTTATAAGAAGCTCCCTTACAGTGAATCCCCCTTACAAGAAAGCAAAAAAATTTGGTCCCGTCGAAGGTGTTCTTTGTTATGACTTATTAAAGCTCGGATATAAGAATCTCGCTTATAAGAAACGTCAAATTCTGGTCCCACCGAGGACGTTAGCTCGGATATAAGAAAGTCTAGTCGGTTTTGAGAACTTTACTTTCCAATAGCGAGACCTCCTTCAGTCAGTTTCCTGTAAGCGAGGTCACCTAACCGAAAGTATTTCCACGAAAAACACAGCTTGATCCTTTCAGGAAATTTTGACGTCACACCAGATGTGGCTGGGAAGTTTTGAACGACAGGCACATGAAAGCAAAATTTCTCCAATAACATTGTGTGTCTTTTTCATTCATGCGCATTACATGGACTCTCACGCACAGTATGTATTTTTCGCAACAGCTTGGGCAGATGCCTGTAGGCCCCTTCTTTCCCCTTTTTGACTGGTGGAATCGGAAAGGGGAATCCACCTCAGATCTTTGTCACTGAAACGCCTGTCAAAATGGCTGACTCAAAGCCGAAACTGTCAATTTCACTCAAAAGGAAAATTAAGCTTATCGAAGAAGTTGAGGCCAAGCCTCACAAGCTGAAAAAGGCTATAGCAGATGAACAGCAGATTCCACCGGCGACGCTGTCAAATATTCTCAAGAACAGAGAAAAGTACATGTATAAGAAACAATTTTACTCCGGAGACTACCTGCTGAAGAAACGAGACAGAGCGTGTCAGCATGGAGAGGTTGATGCTGAGCTGTTGAAATGACTCAAGGGATTAAGGTACGTTCTACCTAAGTATGCCCATGCCCACTCCCCGTTACCCCCCCCCCCCCCCCTCTCTCTCTCTCTCTCTCTCTGGGCAAGTCACGACCTCACCTAAGCTCACATGTGCCTGCCAGAAACAGAACGGCGATTTGGTGCAATGTGTACTGTCACACAAGCTTTTACTGTCGTCTCAGTCTTTGACTCTTCGCCTTCAGGCTCACATTGTCATCTTACCGTAAGCGGTTGCAAACAATAGGTGACTGAAAAAAACGACATATACCGATTAGATCTAATTTTGACTCATACGTTTAGAGTAGGCGATGGCAGAAAAAGGAACTGACAACCGTATTATTTTTCACATTAAGAAATAATGAACTAGCTAAGCGGACTTGCAGCAAAACTATCACGGAAGACGAGTAGCGCTTTCACAAATGTGCAGAGCATGGAATTGGAGAAGGCTACAGTTTAAAATCTCATTCGTATGTGGACAGAACGTGACCAGAACGAACCAGTTTAAGAACAACAACCACAGCAGCAGCAGCAGCAGCACCACCACCACCACCACCACCACCACCACCAACAACAACAACAACAACAAAGTTGATGAGTAATTGTAGATAGGTGTGTTTTATGTTTTTGCCATTATGAAACGTCCAATTTCTGAAAGAAAGTGGTCTAATTAGCTATTATTTTACTCATTTATTTACTTTTGCTCGCTTATAAGAAAGCACATTCAAAATAGTGTTCAGGTGCTCGGATATAAGAAAGCCCGCTTCAAATAAAGCCCGCTTATAAGAAACCCCAAAATCGGGTCCCGACGACTTTCTTATAAGCGGGTCCCACTGTAATAATATGCACTCACAGTCTTGCAGTCAAAGACGTTTTCAAATGAATGGACATAGTTTTCAGAGTGTGGTCGGTAACCATAGGAGCGACAAGTGTAAAAAAAAAAAAATTCCGAGGTAGGGGTGGTTTGCACATAAAATCAAATAGCTATGAAAAGACTACTGCAAATTACTTATCATCCCGGCGTTTTTGTCTAGTGTGACAACTGCACAATCAAGTGTCCCTACTCCCATTATTTCGCATATTCAGCCATTATTAAACAGATTGCACTTTCGGTGGCTGTTTGTGACCAAAGTACCGAAGCGATTTCAATGAACTTTTGATATGACACAAGTGGCATACTATTCTTGCGTGCGTGTGTACTGCTCTTTGAGAAAAACCGTTCACTACTCACAACGCAGCAACTACACAATGTCAAGTGACGTCACGAAACTGACACACAAAACAACCAGGAAGTCAGTCTCGTCTGTTGTGGCAACCGCTCTCCGCCATATTATTTTGTCCACCCAAACTCGTCAACACAGCAAGCCATGTAGAGAATACCCGACAAGTGGATTTGGTATAGTGGTTAAAGCTTTCGGCCTACCCATCCTGAGGTCCTGGGTTCGCATCTCTAGTGGGCAGGAATTGGGTTGGGAATTCTTCCTTGCCAAATCGGGTCAGATTCACGCGCAGACCTGTTTAATAATAATAATAATAACTGGGTATTGTATAGGCACTTTTACCCAATTTCTTGAATCGGCTCAAAGCGCCGCGAGCTGAACCGCCCACGTGAATCACACGCATTCTCTCACACATTGGATATTGAACACATTACAATCACGTGGTGCGAAGGGTCAGCGCAGCTATTGAAGTACAGGAATTTAGAATTGCATGTATTTTTAAATCAATTTTGTGGGCTGAACAATCACACACACACACACACACACACACACACACACACACACACACACACACACACACACACACACACACACACACATTGTCAGGGGAGCCGGGATGGGGGCCACATATTTGTGTTGGTCTTTCCCTCATGTGGTGGAAAAGGACGTTAAACCGTCAAGCACCCACCGTCTAACTTGTCGACAGACGCGGTTCGAGTGCAGCGTGCACATACAAGTCGTTTTGCTCTTATGGTTACCGAACACACTCTCAAAACTATGTCGATTAATATTGACAACGTCTTTAACTGCGCGTTGAGCGTGCATATTATTTCTAATTCAACACAGCCCTTCAGTGTCCTGTCTTTATCACGCCAGGTGGGTGATGTATGGACAGTTGCATAATGACGACAAAAGCCATATTGCGTCCTCTCTCGGCTACTGTAATAGTGTGATGATTTCAGTCGTATGAGCTGTCGGCAATTAACACAATAGACCCGTCACTCCTGTCTGATATTTCCAAAGGGTTTTCTACTCATTTCATACAAAGCGATGTCCCTATTGCTTTACTAAGTCAAGTGAAGTGATCTCAAACTCACGTGTTTTTTTCCACGGCTGGTGACAGGAAGGAGCACAGTGACCCGCCAACACCAAATATGATTTTTATTACACGTCTTTATCTGCCTGTTGACGGCTTTCTGCAAGGCTTGCGTCGGTATGCATTCAGTGATACTGTGATTCATCTCCGTCAGTTATCGACTTTTTCAATATTTACGAAAAGAAACGGTGTGTCTTTCACTGAGCGCGTTAACGACTTCTGTCGCCATAGATGATACATGCCCAATGTCAGAAAACCCAACTCACGTTCTAGCTTGTCTGACATTACGCACACTCACGATAATATCATACGTAGTTGTTGTGACGTCAGCTACCCGAAGTAGGAACCCGTTCTTTCTCCTATCACTATGTAATAAGTCCAAATTACATGTGCTAATCTTTAATTGCAAATTCAGACAGAAAGCTGCTGATACAATGTGTGGTGAATGTAACTATGCAAGTCAAAGGGAATTACATTTCACGTTAATTTAGATTTCCCGACAGAAATATACAGCGGAAGTTTGAGCCGGGAGCCGTCAGTTTTGTTGTTCTCCTCCATCTTGAGAAACATTTTGAACAAGACTGTTCCAGCCATAGGTAATGTTGTGACAACAAAAACATAATGTGCTGTAGATTTCTGTCACCATAGAAATATACATTGTATGAGGGGCGTACCAGAAGTAGTGTCCCTGGTGCCGTAATATGAATAAACGTAACGCCACCAAATCCCTACATGATCTTCAAACAACAAATCTCTCTCAACTGGTCATGCAAAGTTTCAACCGCCTACTTCACGCGAGAATATAATTATGGTAGCTTGAATCAAGTATAGTGTTGTACTGTGACATGACGGCATTTTAGGGGTCCGGGGTCCTTGTTCACTTCCATCCTGCAAGTTTCTCTTTCTGTGTAGCAAAATGCCGATAGTCGTAAGGAATAGAGGGGAGAGTGTAGAGTAGATGGTCCAAGAACTGGAGTTCCTGCCCCTGTTGTTATTAATCTATGACCTTGAACGTAAATTGACCTGCATTTTGTACAGCAGGAGAGTGTGCTGGTTTTCCTTAGTATGGTGCTTGCCGTGTACGAACCAGAAAACTTTGGGGATAACCGTTGTGCAAGAGTACGTGACAGTCAATGTAGATTTCTCACTGCAAGACATCAAAAACACCAAGATCACTTTTATGAAAAATAATCACGAGTAAAGGCACCTTTCTGCTGTGAAATTCGGACAGTTAATAATGGTTTGCAATAGTTTCGTCCAGCCACATGTGATTGGATCACTTGATGATCAGGCTGGGGAATTCCTGAGGTGGAAAAAACGACTGAAATCCAGGGTGGGGAATTCCAGGGGCCGCCAAGGCTCCGGCGGGGTGCAGGAGAAGCGCCCAGTTGGGGGGACCAGGGGGGCAAAGTCCCCCGAAGAAAACGAAGTTTAGTACTTTCACAGGCAATTTGGCAAATGAAGGAAATGGAAAGAATGGGGGAAAATAATGACCGCTGTAAAGAAGACGTGTTTGTTTGGATTCGGGAATCTTTCTTCATACAACTAGTCATTGTCTTTTCCACCAAGACAAATGTATAAAACGAAACTGAATCAAGCGTAGCAGTTATGGCAGGCTCTTTGGTAAGCACCGCTTTCAGTCCATATAGGGAAATGATTAACCTCAATTAACGGCCATCTATAAGCATTTTTTCTCTCCTACATGTTCCCGAAGATAATTCTGAAACACCGAGCATGTTTGCATCACATTATACTTGATTTCACAGATACACCTTATCACAGCAACCAATAAAGTGTCCCTACTCCCATTATTTCGCATATTCAGCCAATATTAAGCAGATTGCACTTTCGGTGGCTGTTCGTGACCAAAGTGTCGAAGCGATTTCAATGAACTTTTGATATGACACAAGTGGCATACTATTCTTGCGTGTGCTCTTTGAGAAAACCCGTTCACTACTCACAACGCAGCAACTCCACAATGTCAAGTGACGTCACGAAACTGACACACAAAACAACCAGGAAGTCAGTCTCGTCTGTTGTGGCAACCACTCTGCGCCATATTATTTTGTCCACCCAAACTCGAGAATACCCGACAAGTGGATTTGGTATAGTGGTTAAAGCTTTCGGCCTACCCATCCTGAGGTCCTGTGTTCGCATCTCTAGTGGGCAGGAATTGGGTTGGGAATTCTTCCTTGCCAAATCGGGTCAGATTCACGCGCAGACCTATTTAATAATAATAATAATAACTGAGTATTGTATAGGCACTTTTACCCAATTTCTTGAATCGACTCAAAGCGCCGCGAGCTGAACCGCCCACGTGAATCACACGCATTCTCTCACACATTGGATATTGAACACATTACAATCACGTGGTGCGAAGGGTCAGCGCAGCTATTTAAGTACAGGAATTTAGAATTGCATGTATTTTTAAATCAGTTTTGTGGGCTGAACATTTCCATTTCGCGCCCCCCCCCCCCACACTAAACACACACACACACACACACACACACACACACACACACACACACACACACACACACACACACATTGTCAGGGGAGCCGGGATGGGAGCCACATATTTGTGTTGGTCTTTCCCTCATGTGGTGGAAAAGGACGTTAAACCGTCAAGCACCCACCGTCTAACTTGTCGACAGACGCGGTTCGAGTGCAGCGTGCACATACAAGTCGTTTTGCTCTTATGGTTACCGAACACACTCTCAAAACTATGTCGATTAATATTGACAACGTCTTTAACTGCGCGTTGTCCCCATCGAGCAGGAGATCAAGAAAAGGAAATGGGGATGGATCGGACACACTCTGCGAAAGTCAACATCAAATGTCACCAGGCAGTCCCTTGATTGGAACCCCCAGGGAAAGCGCAAAGTGGGCCGAGCGAAGCAGACCTGGCGGAGGAGTACGGACGCTGAAGCCAAGGCCGCCGGAACGACGTGGGCCGAACTAAAGAGGGCGTCCCAGAACCGAGTGCGCTGGCGGAGTGTGGTTGCAGCCCTATGTTCCCCAGGGAATAAAGAGGATTAAACTAAACTAAACTAATTAACTGCGCGTTGAGCGTGCATATTATTTCTAATTCAACACAGCCCTTCAGTGGCCTATCTTTATCACGCCAGGTGGGTGATGTATGGACAGTGTGCACAATGACGACAAAAGCCATATTACGCTGACGTCTCTCTCTGTTAGTTTGAAGATTTCAGTCGTATGAGTTGTCGGCAATCAGCATAATAAAACCGTCACTCATTTCTGATATTTCAAGGGGAGCCGAGGTGGCCGAATGGTAGAGCGTTGGACTTCTAATGCTCGGGTCGTGAGTTCGTATCCCGATGGGGCCAAATATTTGTGCTGGCTTTTTCATCGTTGCCCCGTCTTTGATATCACCCGTATGTGCTGGAAAAGGACGTTAAATCCCCAAACACACACCCACCCACCCTGATATTTGAATGGTTTTCTGTGGATATTTCGAACAATGCGATGTCCCTATCGCTTTATAAAATACAGTGAAGTGATTGCAAACTTAGTAACGTGATTTTCCACAGCTGGTTGTAGAGAGGAGCAGAGTGACCCGCCGGCCAACGCCAAATATCATTTTTATTACACGTCTTTATCTGCCTTGTCCACATTGTCACTACCACTATAGTATTTTCCTTTGGGTTGAACTGAATTGATTGATTGAATCTTTTTCCACATAAAACGTTTCTTTTTCACGATCCCGTTGAAACGACTGTTGACTTTCTGCAAGGCTTGCGTCCGGCTTACTCATTCAGTGATACCGTGATTCATCTCCGTCAGTTATCGATTTTTTCAATATTTATGAAAAGAAACGGTGTGACTTTCAGCGCTTTAACCTCCTTGCTGCCAGGCCTGTTTGGCAGCATGTGACAAATATTTGCCAAGGTCATTTTGCTGAGGGAGGGTAATAATTTAAAAAATATATTATAGCAAGGAATGTGTTGCATGAAAGTATATAAAACGTATGTTTTTCTGAAAGGTAAATGATTGTTCTACACATCTGTGACAATTTTAGAATGCTAAATATTTTGATCATGGAGTTTGGAGGAAAAAAACAACAACCCCCCCCCCCCCCCCCCCAAAAAAAAAAAGTACCTCAAACTTATTCATTGTCCATATTGTTCAAAATTTATGTAAAAAAGCAAAGAAAAGAAACAAACTGTGGTCCTTTTCCTTTATTCTACTGTAATTTTTATGATTTGACATCTTTTTCGCCACTCGGCCCTGGCTGGGTGTTGTCGGCCATTTTGGGACGCTATTGTTTCCCCTAAGTTAGAGAGGGTTAGCCAATAATAGGCGACCTTCTGTAGGCATTCGGCACGAATTCTAAAATTAGATTATGAATTATTCATGCCGATAGGCTAAGCGTTCGAACTGGTCAGAAAACGGAATCTCCCCTCATGTGACATCTTCAGGAATTCTTTGCCCCGAGTGGGACTCGAACCTGACCTCTGGTATTCGTGACAAGTCTCTTAACCACTAGACCACCGACCGCCCCAACATTAACAAAGTTGACACTGATTAACTAAGTGATGGAGAAGGCCATGAGTGGCTAACGCATCATTAAACGACCTATTATTATTAGCACTTGGGCATGGTCACCGCAGAGTGCATCCCCCCCCCCCCGCGCTCCTCTCTCTCTCTCTTTCACGGCTCACTGCGCCTAATTGTGGCTTTTCTCAGCCAGCAACACGCCTTGCATGTTTGTGTCGGACGAGCTGACGCAATGAGTACGGTGATGTGGCTGGATTGGCCTAGAGTGGAGGGTTAGCCAATGCTTAAGAGGTCCGAACGTGTTCCACGTGACATGGTCCTTGTACCGTCCGCTGACGATATCTTTGTGTGTCACTCTGTGTGTGTGTGTGTGTGTGTGTGTGTGTGTGTGTGTGTGATCACAGTTGTACATAATACTTTTCATCAGTTGATGATGAGTTATCCCAAAAGGCGGTTCGAAGTTTTGCGCACTGCAATGAGTAGTCCACCGGCTTTAGTTCTCTAAAAAGACCGCGACACGGAACAGACTGAGTACAGAAATATTTTATCACGTTGGGCAGTTTGGCTGTGTACGACCAGCAACTTAAACTGACAGCCTGTTCAGTAGATTTACGTTGTCACTGAACGCAGAGTCTTGTTGTATTATTGTGCATAAAATAATTATCTGAAATAGAACAGTGCGTTGAGTAGTCAATGGGCGGTATCATACCTTGATTCATGTTGCTTCTCGTCTTGGACGTTCTGTCTTTCTTTATGACGACCTGCCTCAGGCTGACGTCAAATGTTTAGATCACGGAACTGACGTCTCTCTCTCTCTCTCTCTCTCCCCTCCCCCACCCCCAGTCACGTGGCTAATCGGTCGAGGTCGTAGAGGATCTAGTGTCATTGGTAGGACTTGGAGAGGGGAGAACCGGCAACAATAACAACAAAACAGACAAAATAAAATGAAGTTTGGAGAAACAACTTTGTAGGACGGGGCCGTTACTCCTCGTTAGTCTACTTTTGCTACAACTTGGGCACGTTGAAACCAACTTACATTTTGGGGCAATTTCGCTCGCGAGTGCGCCTGTACTACCGTCAACAGCGTCGACAGGATGGTCGCCGAAAAGGACCCGTCTGATTGTCTCGAGATACGACCCGACCGAGATAATTTTACAGGGCGGCTTCGAGAGCGCAGTCAGTGCGTGCCAGTAGCTTGTTGTTCGAACTTTTCCCCAGTTGCTCCTGTTACCTGACATGTCAATGGTGTGTGCGTTTTGTATCTGTGTGGTGTGGCAGATTCAGGACTGACATTGCATTGCTGTCATGAGTGGCCAGCCGGACGTTCCCCTGAGATAAAACGCGAAGCGTGGTTTGTTCTCTCCACCCAGTTCCGCTGCAAAGGAGCAAAAGAGGGTGAGGACTGCACATGAGGGAGCAGAGTCGAGGGAAATGGATCTTGAAAATGAACCAGGTATTGACATAGTGAGTGAGAAGGTGATGTCTGGTATCAACTCTGGTGGTATCCATGAGACTGTGATGCACCGTGTAAATGAGGCTTTGGCTGCTTTCAGTGGTAATGAAGGCACAGGCACTGACATAACCCAGAGGCTCATCCCTGTGATTACAACAGCGGTGACAGTGGCGGTGACAGAAGCTATGAAAGAAGCTGTGAGAGTGATGGTGACCGAGGTAACAAAGTCTGCTGTGGCCAGTGTCACAAACCAGTTTGCGGCTTTGTGTGCTACGAAAGGCCCGTCTGCAAATGAGAAGCACCTGATGTCTGTTGTGACGAGGCTTACCTACGACAACGACAGACTACAGCAGTATAGTAGACGGGAGTCACTGAGGATCCATGGACTGAAGACCGAAGATGAGGAAACAGCAGAGGCGGTTGAGAAGAAGGCGTTGAAAGTGTTTGCTGATGCTGGAGTCAACATCGCACCAGAGGACATTGCTGCAGTACACCGAGCAGGAAAAGAGACTAAAGGGACTAAACCTATTCTGGTTAAATTTGTCTCCAGGAAGAAAAGGAGGGAAGTGATGATGAACAAGAAAACAGTGAAAGGAAATGAGCACTATAAGCATGTGTTCATCAATGACGATCTCACGCCACTTCGGGCCAGACTCCTAGGATATGTGAAGCGGCTGGACTGTGTAGACAGAGCATGGACTGTAGACGGAAAAATTCACTGCATTAAGAAACACCCCGTGGGTTTAAATCCCCCGCCCCGACCGATTGTCATTGAGACCCCAGATGACTTACTCGAGCGACTGGGCATCACTTCTGTTGATTTTGGCTCACTTGGGCTTGCTCACCTGGACTGTGTGGGAGAGGAATGATGCCCCCCCCCCCCCCCCCGGGGGGGGGGGTGGATGGAAGTGGTAATGTACATGTAGTTAAGGTGGTGGTTAACAAAAACGACTGTGAGGATGTAAATATAGATGAATGTTGTGGAGGGAATGCGAATTGTGAAGAAAATAATGATAATGCAAGGGTAATACAAGACAGTGCTGGGAATGGTAAAGATGGTGAACTGAATGGAAGCAAAGGAGGAGATGGGGGGATGGAAACTGAAGGTAAGGATTACCACGCAAAAGGAGGAAATGTCATAGATGTAGAAATTACTGATGAGCTCGCAATGAAGAAAGGAATGTATGATGAACATGTCAGGAATCTATAATTATGAAACAGTGGAGATACTACACAAGGTAGATATATTAGGAAGGGTTGACCACGTTATGAATGGATATGGTGATGTAACAGTTATTGATAATGGCACGAATGAAGATGATCATAAGCTAAATGATGACCATGTAAGGAATGGTGCTGTATTAACTGCTGATCACATAACAAATGAAGACAACGTTGACCAAAGTTCAACTGATACTGATAACTGTGTTATAAATGAATATGGGGATCATGCTATGAGTAGAGATGATGATGGCTATTTGATCACTGATGGACATGTGATGGGTGAACATGTGGTTAGTGTATTGACTGATGGAGATCATGCTATGAGTATGAGTAGAGATGATGATGGCTATTTGTTCACTGATGGACATGTGATGGGTGAACACGTGGTTAGTGTATTGACTGATGGAGATCATGCTATGAGTAGAGATGATGATGGGTGATCATGTGGCTAGTGTACTGACTGATGTACATGAGGTTAGTGTATTGATTGATGAACGTGCAGTTAATGTATTGACTGATGAACATGCGGTTAGTGTATTGACTGATGAACAGGCAGTTAGTGCATTGACTGATGAATATGTGGTTAGTGTATTGGCGGATGAACATGTGGTTAATGTATGACCTGATGAACATGGGGCTAGTGTATTAACTAATGAACATGCCATTATCGAAGGTAAAAGTGGCGATGCACTCGATGTTGATGTCAGGAAAGAGGAGGGGGTTGGTGATGTAGTATTTGGTAACTTTATCACAAAGGGAGATGGTGATGACTGTTTGACAACTCATGATCATATGAGAAATGAAAGGGGGGGGGGGGTACATTAACTGAGACTCATGCCATTACTGAAGACAGAAGCTGTAATGTTTTTGACGACCATGTCTTGAGCGGAGGGGGTGATGAAAATTCACCTATTGATAATCATGCTATAGAGGAGCCGGGGGATGAAGCATCAACAAATGACAGTGTGAACACTGAAGGAAGTAATAATAATGCAGAGTATGGTGTTAAACTAATTAGTGACCACATACTGAGTGGCGTTGGGGGTGAAAGGCAGTTGAAACTTTTGACAGTTAATGTATGTGGAATATTAAGTAAACTAAAATCCCCTGAATTTCTTGAACTGATTCTGCAATATGATATTATAGCAATTACTGAAAGCAAACTAGATGATACAGACTCAGTAGACATAAACGGGTATAAAGCTTTTTACAAGAATAGATGCAAATTTAAAAGAAAATCTGGGGGATTGTTATTGCTGGTTCGAGAGGAAATCGCGCAGAACGTAATTGTGTACGAAAGCATACTGAAGAAAAAACATGCCGATACCTCCAGTCACCAGAACTATTGCTTTGTCAATAATGAGCTATGTGAAAATGTACTTTTCTTTAAGCTAGGTAAAAAGATGTTCTCCCAAGATGTGCTCTTTGGTGTAGTGTACCTTCCACCTGAAGGATCTCCATATGAAAATACTGATGCTTTTACTGACCTAGAAAATTCATTGCTGTTCCTAGAGTATGAGAGTGTATGTTTTCTGGGGGATTTTAATGCCAGAACTGGCAGTGCATGTGAAACCTCAGGGGTTGATGCGATGCCAAACAACCTGTACTGTCCGCATGATGATAATGATGTACCCCCAATGAGATGTAGAGTGTCTCAAGATAAGACAGTAAATAATTTGGGCCAGAAACTAATTGATTTTTGTAGGACAGTTGGTGTGGTTATCTTAAATGGACGTGCGGGACAGGATAAGCTGATTGGGAAATGCACTTGTAAACATGTAAGCGTGGTGGACTATGTCATTGTCTCAACCAACCTGTTTGAATCAGTAAATGATTTCCAGGTCTTAGACTTCTGTGAAATGTACTCGGATGTGCACTGCCCGGTGTCATTCACGGTAAACCTTACTGAAGTAAAACAACAGGAAAAGGAAAATAGTTTAAGCACCGATGAGATTAACAATACTACCGAGAACACAACTTATGAGTTTAAAATAAAGTGGTATAAAGAAAAGGAAGCAGATTATAAGAATGCACTAGACGATGTTAAAATAAATGAAGCTAATGGCCTACTAGATAATCTTTTGGGGCGACTTGACTCTGTTACCCTAGATCACATTAATGCTGTTGTCAAAATGACAAGCGAAATATTGATAAATGGTGCTGAAATGAGCAATATGGGTGGAAAAAAATGTAAACGTAGAACGAAGAGGAAGAGGAAGTGTGTGTACTACCCGTGGTTTAATAAGACCTGTGAAGAAAAACGCAAAATATTCTTTAAGGCTAAAAACAAACAAATGAGAGAAAGAAGTGAAGCAGCACTGTATGAATTAAGAAGAATAGCCAGTAAAGATTATAAAAAAGAAGTCAACAAACAGTTCAAATTGTACAAAATGAACACTGAAAAGAAAATCCGAAACCTCAAAAGTACAGACCCAAAAGCCTATTGGAAGATTATCAATGGAACAAAGTGTGAAAAGAATGATGCCTTGACAAAAATATCCTCTGAAGCTTTCCTTGAACACTATAAGAAATTAAGTACTTGTACAGAAATTGATGACACTACAAGTAACCCTCTGCTTGACCTACCAACTGATAATAATGGACCTTTAAATGAGTTGTTTACCGATGAAGAGGTACGGAAGTGTATTCTTAAACTAAAACCAGGTAAAGTTTGTGGACACGATAAAATACTAAACGAATTCTTAAGAGCTTCAAGTGATAAAATGCTCAAATTCGACAAATTGTATACTAAGGTGTTCAACTTGGTTCTAAGCACCGGAAAAATCCCAGACGATTGGACAATTGGAGAAATTAAACCAATATATAAACAGAAAGGAAGTGATACCGACCCAAGCAATTACAGAGGAATCGCACTCCTAAGCTGCTATGCAAAGTTGTTTACTAGCTTACTCAATGATAGATTGAATCAGTATTTGGAAGAGAAGAACATAATCGGTTCCGAGCAGGCGGGATTCCGAGCGGGGTACTCAACAACAGATCACATATTCACTCTGCATTCTATGATTGAATATTTTTTATTCAAGAAAAAGAGATTATATTGCCTGTTTATTGATTATGAGAAAGCGTTCGATTACCTAAGTAGAGTGTTTTTATGGCAAAAATTATTGCAAATTGGAGTCAATGGCAACTTTTTACGTGTAATAATGGACATGTACAGTAAAGCTAAATCATGTGTGAAAGCCGGTGATCAGTGCTCTAGCTTCTTTCAGTGTACAGTCGGTGTACGTCAAGGAGAAAACCTCTCGCCCGTACTTTTCGCCATTTATTTAAATGATCTACAGTCGTTTATTGCAGGAAAAACACAAGGACTCACCAACCTAAGCTCTGCTGCTAGAAATCTTAATTGGGATAGTGATTATGAAGAGGTGATGTTGAGAATGTTTTTATGCATTATGCAGATGATACTACAATATGTGCTGAGTCACCTGAACAATTACAACATGCCCTTGACGCTTTGTCGACCTACTGTGATAACTGGAAACTGCGGATTAATGTTGGAAAAACAAAGGTGGTCGTTTTTTTCAAGAGGTAAAATTAGAAACATTCCCACTTTCAGTTATAGAGGAAATGATGTCGAAGTTGTGTTTGGCTACCAATATCTAGGCGTATACTTTAATTATAATAATAAGTTCAATGTTGCACAGAAATACCTGTACGATAAGGCGTCAAGGGCAATGTTCAGTCTTCTTAAAAACTGTAAAAAAACTGATGTTACCAGTAGATATCAGAATTGAATTATTTGACAAAATGATAACTCCAATCTTGTTGTATGGCTGCGAGGTGTGGGGACATAGTATGACCATGCTTGCCTCTAAATTACAGTTAAGGTACTATAAAATTGTCCTGAAATTGAATAAATCCACCCCAAGTAATATGGTATATGGAGAACTAGGTCAGTTCCCCCTGGAGATCCAGGCAAAAACTAGAATGTTAAGCTTTTGGCTGAAACTTGTTACAGACCCAAACCAGCAAAAATTTTCTTGCGTTATGTATCGGTTTCTGTGTATCATTCGTACCTACTAGACATATATCGATCACCATATCTATTGTTCATTAACACAACTCTAAATAACCTTGGACTCTCAGGCATATGGGATAGCCAGACAAATTTAAATGTATCTGTGGAATGGTTTAAGAGGAAAGTCAAACAAGCATTAACAGACCAGTACATCCAATCATGGTTCGCTGACTTAGACACTAAAATGATTTTTAGTAACTATCGAATATTTAAAAATAGCTTCTTAGCCGAGCCCTACCTGACAGTCTTACCCGAAAATCTAGCAATCTCATTCGCTAAGTTCAGAATGTTAAATCATAAACTACCTATTCAAACTGGAAGAATGTCAAATATCCCGCATGAAGAACGATTATGTACAAGATGTGCCTCAACAGACCTCGGTGACGAATTCCATTATCTCTTTGTTTGTCCATCCTTCAAAGAGCTACGAAGCAAATACTTACCAAAATTCTACTGGTGTAGACCAAACGCACATAAATTTAACTTGCTTTTCTGTAGCAAAAATAAAAAGTTACTGTCACGCGTCACATACTTCGTGAAAGAAATTACAAGAGCCTTTAAGATTTGAGTAACTGTTGTCATTCATATAAAGTTATCCTTTTCAGTCAGTGCTAATCCAGCACTGATTAGCGTATGCGCATGTGCATACATGTGTGAGTGAGATGTGAGAGTGTGCGTGTGTATGTGCGCGAGAGAGGGAGAGAGAAGGAGAGGCCAGGCACAGGGAAATATTTGTACATGATTTTCTATGGCTACACCATTCATAGATCTATCTATGTGAGGTTTTTTTTTTTTTTTTTGGTTTTTTTGTGTGTGAAATCTGCTTGTTTGTTAATGCGGTAGGAGAAGATATATATATTTCTATTCATTTAATTACATTTGTTACTGCTTGTACAGAGGTGAGCAGTTAGGCATAAGCATGTACAGGGTGAGTGTATGTCTCTGTACCTGACCTCTATGGCTAGTGTATTGGTTTGTATAAGTTCTGCGAATGAGGTTTTTTTTTTATCTCTACCCTTTTTTTTTTTCTTTTTTTTTGGAGTGTATGATTACTTGATCTACTACTGTTATAGCAGCATTGAGGAGTGCATTTTTTCTTGTTTGACTCTATATTTGTTCTTGTTTGATTCTATATTTGTTGTAAATGTGAATGAGTAGATGAATGAGTGGATAGGTTTTTTTTTTTTGTTTTTTTTTAGCTTTGTGAGGGTTTTTTTGTGTGTGTGTGAAATGTGCTTGTTTGTTAATGCGGTAGGAGGATATATATATTTCTATTCATTTAATTACATTTGTTACTGCCTGTACAGATGTGAGCAATTAGGCATAAGCATGTACAGGGTGAGTGTATGTCTCTGTACCTGACCTCTATGGCTAGTGTATTGGTTTGTATAAGTTCTGAGAATGAGGGTTTTTTTTTTTTTTTCTTTCTCTACCATTTTTTTTTTAATAAAGTAGGTGAACGAGTAGGTTTTTTTTTTTTTTTTTTTTTTTGATGTCTGTACCTGATTTCTCCTATTATGGTTATAAATAGATATGACTGAATGGACAAATTTTTTTTTTTTTTTTTTTTTGGAGTGTATGATTACTTGATCTACTACTGTTATAACAGCATTGAGGGGTGCATTTTTTTCTTGTTTGACTCTATATTTTTTTCTTGTTTGATTCTATATTGGTTGTAAATGTGAATGAGTAGATGAATGAGTGGATAGTTGTTTTTTTTTTGTTTTTTTGTTTTTTTTGTTTGTTTTTTTCCTTTTCCCCGAGTGTCTGACTTTCTATTGTAGTAGTATGATTGGTACCAAGAGAAAAAAAAAAAAGGGGGGGGGGGGGGATCACTTGATCTCTACTGTTACGGTTATAGATATATATGAATGAATTTTTTTTTTTTTTTTTTTACCGTGGTGTTATGATCCGTACAGATGGAGTGTATAAGTACTTGACTTACTACTATCATAATAGCATTGAGGGGAATGAATAGGCATAAGTATGTGCTAAAGTTTTTTTTTTTCCTCTCTCTCTCTCTCTCGAGTGAAGCAAGTCATCCCACCATCATGGATGACCAAAGAGATTATGCAAGCAATGGAAACGCGCGACAAGCTGCGGCGCGAGAAACGCTTCAGCGAGTTCAAACAACAGCGTAACCGCGTCAAGTACATGGTACGCGAGGCTAAAAGGAACTTTGTTCGTAATTCTGTCGCTGATGGCAACAATACATCCACAATCTGGCGCGTAGTTAAACTCCCTTACGCGAGGTAGTAGTAACAGATCCTCAGTCATCCCTAGCAACCTTTCTGCAGACGTATTTAATAACCATTTTATTTCTGTACCGAAATCTTTGGCTCAGCCACTTGAAAACCAAAACTACGTCTGTCCACCTGCCTTAGTCGATTTTTGTGAACATAGAACAGCCGGTACCGCCCCGTTTAGTATCCCTCCCCTAGCCGTCCATGAGGTAGGAAAACTAATTAGTAGGATGCAGAACAAAAAGTCAACAGGACCGGATGACATTAGCCCTCAGATCCTAAAGTTATCTCTACCATACATAGTCAGTTCACTTACCTACATATATAACCTTTGTATTCAGCGCAATATGTTTCCTTCACAGCTAAAGATTGCTAAAGTCGTTCCACTGCCTAAATCACGCGACCTCTGATCCAAACAACTACCGACCAATCTCCCTTCTATCCGTATTGTCCAAACCACTCGAGCGTCACGTACACAAACATCTACAGGCATACCTAGAGAGCAGACAACTACTCCACCGTTTTCAGTCTGGGTTTCGCCCCCTTCACTCTTGTCACACTGCTCTGTCTCGGCTTATCGATACGTGGTTATCAAACATTAACAATGGCAAAGTAACAGGTGCCATCTTTCTGGACCTGAAAAAAGCGTTTGACTTAGTTAATCATAATACCTTGATTGAGAAAATGAAAACATATTTACGCAATGAATCTGCTGTTCTCTTCTTTAAATCTTATCTGGAAAACAGACAGCAAAAAGTCATCCTAAATGCTTCATTCTCCTCTCAGAAAAAAGTGTGCTTCGGTGTACCCCAAGGATCTATTTTAGGACCCCTCCTTTTCAATATATTTATTAATGACATGCCATTATCCTTAAGCTGTGGCCAGACTCAGTGCGACATGTTTGCCGACGATACGTCGCTCCACTGCGCAGATAAAAATGTAACCGCTGTAAGTTGTCGCCTACAGAAAAGTCTTAACGATGTCTCCGACTGGTGCAATGACAACTCCATGGTCATTCATCCAACCAAAACAAGTTGCATGGTAATCACCACCCGACAAAAGCACCAACTTAGTCCACTCTCTCTTCACTTACAACTAAACGACACACCCATTCAACAAGTAACCGAACACCGCCTTCTTGGTATTACAATAGACCATCAGCTCCAGTGGAAAGCTCACACCAATGTCATATCCAAAACTTTATCCAGACAACTGTTCGTTCTTTCCAAGCTCAAATATTTTCTTGATCTGGAAAGTCGCAGAATGTTTTATAATGCGCACATAAGGTCTCACTTGGGGTGGGTGGGTGGGTGGGTGTTTGGAAGTTTAACGTCCTTTTCCACCACATAAGGGTCTCACTTGGACTATGCTTCAACGGTGTGGGATAACTGTAGCGACATTCATTTAAAAGGGCTAAACTCTTTACACAGACGAGCCGCCAAACTGGTTTTACCAGACCCGTGCCTTACGACCGATCGGAAACTGAAACAACTGCGGATTCTCCCACTGTCTGAACATTTACAGTACAACAAAGGGGTTCTTATGTTAAAATTCGGAACAGAAAGTCCCCTGATTATCTATCGGATCTAGTCCTTCGGTCAAACTCCCATTATGGCAGTGTAAGAAGTCTTTACATTATCCCGCGACCAAGAATCGATTTGTTTAAATGCAGCTTATCATTTTCTGGACCCACATTATGGAACAGCCTTCCGATCCATGTCAAATCCGCACCCTCTATCGCCGTTTTCAAGGACTGGAGGCTGTTCAAACACTTTTCGTCTCAGTAAAGCAGGAAATCATCAAATACTCCTTCATGACAATGACATATTACGTTTGGTTGATTGAATGCTTGTCTGTTTTGTTCTGCTTGTCAACATGATTTGTTCCTTTTCTTGTTTCTTTGTTCATTTGCCTGTTTGTTTATGCTGCTTTTTTTTCTTTTTTCTTTTTTTGTTCATTGTGTGTGTGTGTGTGTGTGTGTGTGTGTGTGTGTGTGTGTTTTGCTCATCCTTTTTTTCTCTGTTTTTATTCTTTTATTTTTACTACTAGTTAGATGATTATAGTACGTAGCAACGGCAGGTATGAAAATTGACTGTTAATGTTAACTGCCTCTACCGTTGTAAAATAAAGATTCATTGATTCATTGATTCTCTCTTGATTTCTACTGTTAGGGCTATAGATATAAATGAATGGCCTTTTTTTTTTGGGGGGGGGGGGGGCACAGGTTTTTTTTTTTCTCTCTCTCTCTCTTTCTCTCTCTACTATTAGGGCTATAGATATAGATGAATGGTGCGTGTGTGTCTGTGTGGGCGCGCGCGCACGCGTGCATTTGATGTTACGTAGATGTGAGTATAAAGGCAATGTGTATGAATGCTTTGTTTGATTTGTCACTCATATATATATATATATATCTGCGTAAAAGTGAATACGTGTAGTTTGTTTGCTGGCTGGATGCATATATGTCACATGATTGTATACCTGTACCCCCTGATGGTTTTTTTTTTTTTTTTTTGGAATAAACTGAAATTGAAATTGAAATTGGGTTTATATAAATAGTTTTTTCCCACTCATTAAAGGGGTAGCCCACGGTAGTTTCGGCAAAAAAAAAAAAAAAAAAAAAAGTGTCAAAAATTGTTTGAAACGAGTCCCAGTGCGATGCAGCCCACACACGACCGCCACAGCGCAAATCTAGAATGGTTTAGCTACATGTACCATACAGTTTTATACCTGAAAAGATTCGTGGAAGTCTGCATCTGTAAGAGAGATTCATTGCTTATAGATGGCCGTTAATTGAGGCTCCCTATATGGCTTGAAAGAGGTACTTACTAAAGAGCCTACCATATTTGCTACGCTTGATTAAGTTTCTTTTTATACATTTTTCGTGGTGGAAAAGACTATTACTAGTCTCATGAAAAAAATCCCTAAATCCAAACAAGCACTTCTTCTTTATGGCAGTCATCAAGTTTCCCCATTTTTCAAGTTGTTTCTCTACAGGGAAACAACTGTATGGGATGGGGCAGATTTCGCTGTGCGCAGCGGCTTGTTTCTGTGACACAAAACAAGACTGTGACGTTTCTCCAGACAATGCATTCTTTCGCGCACACATTGACGTAACGAAATCTGCGTCATAGACACCTTACGTGCACACTGTGCTGCTACGATTTTTTGGGCGGGAGTTGTGTGTGTGTGTGTGTGTGTGTTTGGACGGATGTAATGATGGCTAAGCTTATCGGCGCAGAGAATGGCAGCGGATTCGTTGTCTAGATAGATCTCCGATTGAACAGAAGCTTCTTGAATCGTTTGAGTCATGCATGCAGTTATAAAATGTAGCTGCTGGGGGAACGACACTTTAATCGGTGTACATGTACTACAAATATTAAGATTAAACACTCACAAAGCTTCATATTTCATGAAGAATCGCGACAGGAAAACCCCTCTTGAACGGCCCTAATCGTGCAAAGCGTGAGCAGAGCTGTGCTTGATCGGTGTCGCATTCACCTCGCAAATTTACCATTTCCTTGAAAGCGCCAGCATGTTTGTTTGTGTCTATAGTGGAAGTTTAAAACTTGTGTTTTTGTTTGGATTTGAATTCATGAGTGAATAGACACCGTCTTGCCAGCATAAAAAGGCGCACTTTATTCTGTCGGCGTCGTGCTCTGCCGACGTACAAACTCGTTCGTCTGCTATGTGCAGCCGCTGTCGACTGTCAGTTTTTACTAGGATAAACGTTCAAAATATACCATAGATTGGCCCCAAAAAGGATGATAAAGTATTTAAACCCCATCAATCTGTGGCATACCGACTCAGATCCAAGACTCAATCAACTCTTCGTTAAAGCTCAGGATTGATTTCGTCTTGGATCAAAATACTCGTCGGTATCCCACAGCTTGATGGGGAATAACTGCTAAGTACGACTTATTTTTGCCAGCCGTGCATGTTTAAAATGTGAAGCAGAAAGATGTTCCGGCAAAATGTTTCTCGGGGACTTTCATTACCGATTCGTTTTAGTCACGCCCGTTACCTTCACGCATAGACACGGACACAAATGCAGTAATTATGGTTTAAATTTATTCAATTAACCAACTAATTTCAACTCTGTAAACCAGAAGTCACATTTCTTATGGATTCAAAAACCCGAAAAAAAAGTTACCCCCTCCCCTCCCCCCCCCCCCCCCCCTACCCCCATCCACTTCTCCAACCTTCGTCCCCCGCCCCACCTCCTACCCCGGCCTCACGCTGAACACACAATCTCCACCAGTTGTTAATGGTCACAAGTTCTTGCATTTTCTGTGTCCTTCAAGTCACCCTGGTCGTCTTGAAAGACATTTACCTTATTTTGTACCGCTGCTGGCGACGCAGATTACTACAAAAGCTCTAGATAATGAATGTTTGTTGAGTGGAAATCTGGCACACAACAAAGGGGACTGCTGATCCAATTCGTTCGCAAGCTCCGTCTGGCAAGGCAGTGTCGCAGGTCTGTTCGGGCACATGGATAGGTTGGGCGGGGGATACATAACGGGGTATGCCAAATGCGTAATAGAGATGGAGGGTTCAGCCGGGAAAGGTTTAGTCACGCCACCTGGATCAAGTTTCTAAATAAGGAGCGGAACTTTACAATAACAACCCAAAACACTACAAGAAGCGTAATGTATGCAGCTCTGTTTGTCGACCCTTCCCAGCTGGGGTCAGATATTAACCCCCGTCTTTGATATCACCCTTACGTGGTGGAGAAGGACTATATACTCCCACACACCCACCCACCCACCATGTTTGTCGATCTTCTTATTTCTAACGGGTCGTATCTTTTCGGTGACACCGGTGACGTTTCCGCATACTTTCTTCTCCCCCCCCCCACCCCCCCCCCCCCCCCCCCCCGCCTCCGCCATGAGCACGCTACATCATGTTGAGCAGTTCACATCGTGTATTAGGTAAACAGACGTCATTGTTGCCATAGTTAACTCACACATGCGCAGATCTTCAAGTGAAAACCTATAAATGAACACGGTCCGATGTGCAAAGTCTACACTGAGGCAGAAACGGGTATGTATTCAATGTTATAGTTATGTTTTCTGCATATTTTGCTGCTCGTTGCTCATTGTTTTCAGTGAAGAATGAGAATGTTCAATTGACGTTAGCCAATGCTATGTAACTGTTTCACATTTTCACAAAATGCGAGCAACCCACATAGAGAGGCCATTCGTACGGCGTTAATCATTGGTTGCAAAGTACAAGGACAGAAAACGCCCTGATTTGTAATTATGTATTTCTTGCATTAGTGAGTGTTGTCGTGTGTGTGTGTGTGTGTGTGTGTGTGTGTGTGTGTGTGTTTGCCTTCACGTCTTTCCTTCTTTTTTGTGATTTGATGTTGTGGTGTATTTGTTATATTTTTGTCTTTGTACTTTGTGTGTATACTTTGTCATATGTCAGATAAAAAGGATCAATAAAAAAAAAGTATGCGTGTTTGCGGGTACAGAAATGCGCAGAATTCCGGTCTAAACACTGTTATTGTTAGACAAGACATGCATTGTTGACATACAGAAATTTCATACCAACCAGATTGATGGTTCCTGGATAATTGCGGCCATCAGTTTGGACGTTGAGATAAAGGGCCCTGTAAACCGACTGTATTTGATGTTTGTGCACTTGGCAGGTCACTGCAGGTGACATGTATCGCGGAAAACATTTACGAACATTGAACAATTTAGTCAGGAAACGCTTCGTTGGTGCTGTGAAGTTCCCTTGTCACCGCATGTGCAGGGAAGTATGAAATATGATATCCAAGTGAGCACTTTTTTAGGTAGCGATATTTTGGGGGTGTACTTATTAAAGTAGTTGCTGCGTTGTGAGTAGTTAACGGTTTTTCTCGAAGAGCAGTGCACACTCAAGTATAGTATCCCAGTTGTGTCATATCAAAAGTTCATTGAAATCGCTATTGTGCTTTTGTCACAAACAGCCATCGAAAGTGCAACCTGTTTTTTAATGGCTGAATATGCGAAATGATGGGAGTAGGGACACTTGATTGGTTGCTGTGATAAGGTGTATCCGTGAAAACAAGTATAATATGATGCAAATATTCGGGCACATGCTCGGTGTTTCAGAATTATCTTCCGGAACTTGTATGAGACATACATTGCTTATAGATGGCCGTTAATTGAAGCTATCAGTTCCCAATATGGGCTGAAAGCGGTGCTTACCAAAGAGCCTGCCATAATTGCTACACTTGATTCAATTTCTTTTTATACATTTGTCTTGGTGGAAAAGACAATGACTAGTCGTATGAAGAAAGATCCGTGAATTTAAAGAAGCACGTCTTCTTTACAGCGGTCATTATTTTTACCCAGTTTTTCCCATTACCTTCATTACATGCTGCGTGAGGGGTAGGTTTATATTTTGCTGCTAGCAGCCGTCAGTTTTAACTTGTCATTGTTTTACATATTGGAAAAAGTAGAGTGATTCCAGAGGAAGGAAAACGTGCATCCCACATCAAATATCATGAACTCTTCACTGCTTGAAATAGGTGGACTTAAAATACCTTTTTCTAATTGAACAGAGCATTAACCACTACGGGGGTAGGTTACCAAGTAGCCTGATATGACGGCCACATTCTACACAGCGTATTTTGTTATTTACCAACTTTTAGAGGAGAGTCTTGGCACTTACGTGTTACTAGCTCATCCAATATGTCCCTTTGGCTGTGAGCGGTAATGAGGGGAATCCATATTGTGATTGGGTTCTTCTTCTTCTTCTTCTGCGTTCCCTGTTCTGGACTCCGCCTCAGATGATTAGGTTTGTTGTCTTTATATAAGCAGTGGTCTTCAAGAGGTCTGTTTTGCTGCCCCAGAGTTTCTCTGCCAGTGTGGCTCCGTTCGGCCAGTGTTGTGTCCTTGCTTCTTTGAAGAGGGGGCAGGACTGCAGAATGTGTTCCGGGGTTTGAGGGGCTGTTCCGCACGGACAGTCTGGTGAGTGTGACAGCCCAAGGCGGCACAGGTGGGCACGCAGTCTGCAGTGTCCAGTTCGTAGTCTGAAGATGGTGGTCTGTTCATACCGCTGGAGCTGTGGCATCTGGTCGTTAGATGGGGGATTGTGTTGCGCCGTCCAGATTGTCTTGTACTGATGTTTTACCAGAGTCTTGGCCTCTGTGTAGGAGACTGCCTGCTGGGGTTGCTCTTTTCTGCTGCCAGACTTGGCCAGTCTGTCTGCTTCTTCGTTTCCTGTGAGACCACAGTGAGCAGGGATCCACTGTACGGCAACCTTCATCTGTTGTGAGAGGGCAGCTAGAAGGTGCTGTGTGTCTCTTTCCAGCTGCTCACTGGGTGACTGCAGGCTTTGGATGACGGATCTGCAGTCAGTTAGGAAGACGACGTGTGTGGGCAGGGGGGATTTTCTACCAATGAGCTTGGCAGCTTCTCGGAGAGCATTGACTTCAGCCCTGAAGTTTGTGGATAGTCGTCCAGCAGGCATGGAGCTTGTTGTGGTGCGGCCATCTGGGTGGCGGATGAGAATCCCGCGGTCAGACCACCATCTACCGCCTGCGCACAGGCCACTGTGGCCTCCGAGCCCACCTCAAGAGGATAGGAGTGGCGGACACAGACCTGTGTCAGTGCGGCCTGGCCGACCAGACCCCTTCCCATGTTCTCCAGGACTGCCCCCTACACGAGGAGATGCGGCAACATTTCTGGCCGGAAGGGGGGGGGGGGGGACCTCAGTACCAAGCTCTGGGGGAACGCGGCCGACCTCCACCGGACGTCCAAGTTTGCGGCATCCCTCGGGATGCGATTGTAGCTGCGTAGCTGTCGAACGCTGAAGAAGAAGAAGAATCACACGGCAAACATGTTTACAAGGTCAAGGTCATCGGTTCGTCTGTTTACTCCCAAACATTTTATTTCATCGCTCTGTTAGAATAAGCAAAAGAACAAGCAGTCACAAGCACCAGGCAAAACAAAATTAGCACAAACGATGTTTGTATGATAAGATTTCTTGTGTACAACTTTGGTGACCTTGACCTTGGGAGTAAAGGTCATAGAGACTTGGTGAAAATTTTGTAAATACAACTTTTGGCATAACATTTGCCTAATATGCATTGATAAGAGGGCCTTTCTGGTGACCTCTGGTAAAGGTCAAGGTCACGCTTGAGTTATGAACATTTTGCCGTCATATTTTTATGCTGAGGATGCTGTGAACTCATTAAATCACGGGGACAAATGTTAGCAGCACCAAAATGCTTATTCTGAGCGATGAAGTAAAATGTTTTGGAGTAAATAGACAAACCAATGACCTTGACCTTGAAAACATGTTTGCCATGTGATTAACATACAGTCAAACCTGTGTAAGACGGTCACCCAAGGGACTGGGCCAAACTGGCCGCCTTAGACAGGTGGCTGGGTTATCCAGGGTGGCATGTCAACAGCTAGCATGTCAGGGGATCCTCTAGAGTGACCAGGTTAGACAGTGGCATAGCTTATACAGGTGACCGCCTTGGCAGGTTCGACTGTACCTCATAACACTTGGAATGAATTCAGCCACATGCTACTATAGACTTGAGGTTGTGCTCTACATCATGTGCACTGCACTTTGCTAGTACTGAACTGCATTCCTAAATGTGAAAATGTCAAAAAAGAGGCCAACTTAACGGCGTTTGTTCCCAAGGAAAAACACGTTGAAAATAGAGATTTCACAGATTTTCTTTGGCGTCTATTGTTGTTTTTTTTTTTTTTATTGGCATTTGCGAAATATTATTTCACTTGAAGCTTAAATTAATTTTGTCTGATTTCTTTACCTGTACCTCAAAAACAGGAATTAATGAAAATGTCCGACATTTTCTTAGTGCGATACAATTTTAAGCGGAGGGGTATATTTAAAATAGTACTTTTGTGATGCTAGACCATTTCCCTAAATCATGATGTACGTCTGCACATGATCTGTCAAGCGTAGCAGCTGCAGAAGCATAAGATGTCAGTCCCCATTCGTGAGTGAATGGGCGTCTATATGTAAAATAGACATTTTGTACAGGCAAATCTCTGGTCATTTCCTTCGACCACCGCAGGGTGTTTGGTCTAACAGATCCAGTAGTCAAACTTGAGGTTTGTGATTAATACCTGCTGCAGCGGCGACATTTGTAATCTTTGCTGTGTACTGTCAATTTTTGAATCCAATCACAATATGAATTCCCCTCATTACCGCTCACAGCCAAAGGGACATAGTGGATGGGCTAGTAACACGTAAGTGCCAAGACTCTCCTCTAATAGTTGGTAAATAACAAAATACGCTGTGTACACTGTGGCCGTCATATCAGGCTACTTGGTAACCTATCCCCGTAGTGGTTTAATTAGAAAAAGGTATTTTAAGTCACCTACTCCAAGCAGTGAAGAGTTCATGAAATTTGATATGGGACGCACGTTTTCCTTCTTCTGGGATCACTCTACTTTTCCCAGTATGTAAAACAATGACAAGTTAAAATTGGTGGCTGCTAGCAGCAAAATATAAACCTACCCCTCACGCAGCATGTAATGAAGGAAATGGAAAAAAAAAAAACTGGGTAAAAATAATGACCGCTGTAAAGAAGACGTGCTTCTTTAGATTCACGGATCTTTCTTCATACGACTAGTCATTGTCTTTTTCACTAAGACATATGTATAAAAAGAAAATGATTCAAGTGTAGCAATTATGGCAGGCTCTTTGGTAAGCACCGCTTTCAGCCCATATAGGGAACTGATAGCTTCAATTAACGGCCATCTATAAGCAATGAATCTCTCATACAAGTTCCGGAAGATAATTCTGAAACACCGAGCATGTGCCCGAATAATTATTTGCATCATATTATACTTGTTTTCACGGATACACCTTATCACAGCAACCAATCAAGTGTCCCTACTCCCATCATTTCGCATATTCAGCCATTATTAAGCAGATTGCACTTTCGATGGCTGTTTGTGACAAAAGTACAATAGCGATTTCAATGAACTTTTGATATGACACAACTGGGATACTATACTTGAGTGTGCACTGCTCTTCGAGAAAAACCGTTAACTACTCACAACGCAGCAACTACTTTAATAAGTACACCCCCAAAATATCGCTACCTAAAAAAGTGCTCACTTGGATATCATATTTCATACATACCTGCACATGCGGTGACAAGGGACGTTCACAACATCAACGAAGCGTTTTCTGACTGAACTGTTCAATGTTCGTAATGTTTTCCGCGATACATGTCACCTGCAGTGACCTGATAAGTGCACAAGCATCAGATACAGCCGTTTTACAGGGTCCTTTGAATCAACGGCCAAACTAATTGCCGCAATTATCCAGGTAGCATCATTCTGATTGGGGTAAAATTTCTGTATGTCATCAATGCATGTCTTGTCTAACAGTAACCGTATTTAGAGTGGAGTTTGCGCATTTCTGTGCCCGCAGACACGCATACTTCGTGCACACCATCAAAAGCCCATTTATAGGGCTCATATAGTGAAAATGGCAAGATAAACGGTCGTTTTTAACGGTGACGCGGACGGAGAAAAAATTCACGGAGACCACCACAGCATTAGGGGCCTGTGGTCTACTGAAATCTGTAATGAAAAGTTAGGATCAAATTTGTTCTACCTTGTTCAGCAATTTTCCTAGCCTACCAATGAACTTGACGCGACAGGCTTGAAATTTGGTCTGGCCTATTTAACACAAAGCTCTGCTTGTGGCTTTGCATGAGTTCGTCAGTTGACATAAAAGGTCGACACAAGGTTGACATAAATCAAACTGAAAACGAGGCCTAGTACATTACAAGGGGGGAAAACTAAATGGACAGGCGTTTTATCAGGTGCACCCTAGCTACCGCTTCATAGCAGGCCTAACCTTTCGACGTGTACTATAATAATAATAATAATAGGGCGCCTATCCCCGTGGAACGAGCTCTAGGCGCCTTACAATCTAAAACCTAAAAAAGCACAAAAACCCATGCACTCAACTCAATGTACAGTGCGTAAGAACAACTAAAATAATAATAATAATAATAATAATAAAAATAGAAGAGCACACACACACACACACACACACACACACACACACACACACACACACACACACACACACACACACACACACACACAGCTGAAAAAAAGGCAGAGACCAAGATAAAAAAAATAAAAAAAACCAAGAACAAGTGCCAGTGATAAAACCCAAAACAAAAGAACAGATTAAAATGAGACAGATAAAACCTAAAAGACAGCTGTGGTAAGGAGCTAAAAGAAAGACTGACACTATAAGACTTTCATACGATGCCACCCATTGCGCATTTTGAGATCACAGCTCATAAGTATGAATTGCGCAGATCAGTCCAGATACTTTAAAAACAAGTGTGTCTTAAGGTTGGATTTAAAAGACGACAATGTTGGGCAATCTCTGAGGGGCTTTGGTAAAGTGTTCCATGTGGCAGGACCAGAGTAAGAAAAAGAGCGCTTCCCGAAACTGCTTAGATTAAAGCGAGGGACACAGAGGTGCCCAGCTTCCTGGGAGCGCAGGGATCGGGTAGGGATGTATGGAGTGAGGAGCTCAGCAAGGTATGAAGGTGTGTTAGACTGCAGAGTGCGGTAGCATAGAGTTGCGACCTTGTATTCAATTCTAGCCTTCACTGGCAGCCAATGCAACTCTCTCAGGAGAGGTTTTGCATGGTCTCGCTTGGATCTGCGAAGGACTAGCCTTGCTGCGTTGTTCTGTAGCCTCTGTAGACGATTGATTTTATCGTCAGGTAAGCCGGACAACAAGGAATTGCAGTAGTCAAGCCGGGACAAGACAAAGGCTGACATCAGTATTTTCATGACGTTATTTTGAAATAATTTATGAGCATGCACATAACCTTTCCATCGTAGTAATTTATTAGTACACGTTGTTTTCCGGTTGAGAAACGGACCAGTTCTCTCTGACCGACACTCGGAAAATTACATTCCGTCTGCCGGTGCGACAATTGTTTGAATTTGGAAGGCGGGCTGTGGAAAATTGCAGTGCTATGGCGTGGAAACCCACCAAATGAAAAGGAAACGGTAATGACTGCGAAGTGGTTACAAGTTAAGCAAATAAAAGCGACATAAAAGGGACAGAAACCACTTAGCTTTCACAAAGGACGGCACGGGGTCAACGTTTCGGCTTTCGCCTTCCTCAGGACACATACAAATGGGATATAACTTCAACAAACAAAAGGTAACTCTGCTGGCCGGCATACTGACATACACGGCGCGCGGGGGGGGGGGGGGGGGGGGGGGATAAAATAAAATGAAATAAAATAAAATAAAAAAAAATAAAACGGTGGGGAAGAAAAGGACCAGAGAACAATAGTAAAAACCAAATGAAGTTGCTTTGAGTTAAAAGCAGCAGGGCACCGGAAAAACGCCTTTCCAGTAATGTGTAACCTCCGTGTTGTGCGGGTGTGCCTGCGCCCTGCTCGAGATCGATTTATGATAACTTTGTTGTGGGTGCGTCTCTAATGTCCTACTTGTCAACAGTCCTACGTGTCAACAGTCCTACTTGTCAACAGTCCTACGTGTCGACAGTCCTACGTGTCAACAGTCCTACGTGTCAACAGTCCTGCGTGTCGATAGTCCTACGTGTCAACAGTCCTACGTGTCAACAGTCCTGCGTGTCGATAGTCCTACGTGTCAACAGTCCTGCGTGTCGATAGTCCTACGTGTCAACAGTCCTACGTCAGTGTCGATAGTCCTACGTGTCAACAGTCCTGCGTGTCGATAGTCCTACGTGTCAACAGTCCTGCGTGTCGATAGTCCTACGTGTCAACAGTCCTGCGTGTCTATAGTCCTACGTGTCAACAGTCCTGCGTGTCGAGAGTCCTACGTGTCAACAGTCCTGCGTGTCGATAGACACGTGTCAACAGTCCTGCGTGTCGAGATTCCTACGTGTCAACAGTCCTGCGTGTCGATAGTCCTACGTGTCAACAGTCCTGCGTGTCGATAGTCCTACGTGTCAACAGTCCTGCGTGTCGATAGTCCTACGTGTCAACAGTCCTGCGTGTCGAGAGTCCTACGTGTCGAGAGTCCTACGGTTGACATAGTCTTAGGGGTGGACGATTTCTTCGAATTTTGTATCGATATTCCGAATTTCGGACTAATGATACTGAGGAGTCATGACGCTTTCAGTACGTGTAGGACCATCAACACCTAGGACTGTCGAGCATAGGACTATCGATAATTCGAACTGTCGACACGTAGGACTATCGACGAAGGACGACCGACACGTAGGACTAATGATACGTATAGGACCAATGATACCTTTAGTACTGGTGACGTGTAGGACCATCAACACGCGGGACTGTCGAGCGTAATACCATCGATAATTCGGACTATCGACACGTAGGACTCATGATACTTTCAGTACGTGCAGGACCATCAACACGTAGGATTTTCGAGCGTAGGAGCATCGACAGTTCGGACAATCGACACGTAGAACTATTGGCGGAGGACTATCGACACGTAGTATTGCTGACTGGGACACGGAGGACTATCGACACGCACCCCTTTGTCATAATTATCATCTTCACGTGTCTCAACCAACAAGTCGTGCAGTAATGAACTGATCGGTTGTTTGGGGGGGTTAACGTCTTTTTTTCCGCCACACACGACCGAGATCAAAGACGTGGCAACGAGGAGAAATTGCCAGCACAACGGTTTGGCTCCCAGCCGGGACTGGAACTCACGACATGAGCGTTGATGATCCAACGCTCCAACCGCTCGACTAGCCCGGCTCCTTTACTACAGTGAACAGCGCCACCACATACCAGATGAAATTTCATACGTGCGGGCATGGGTATGCTTACCGTCTTCAGTTGCAGACGCGCGCTCCTGGCTGTGTCAGTTCGTCATAATGACACACTTTTCCTCCTGTGGGATCAGGAATTTAAAGGTCTGCAATCTCAAGAAAAAGCCACAAACAGTGTGTTTTAAAGAGCTATCCGACTGTGTTAAATGCACAGTGAACTCTTTCACAGTTACAGAGTTTTCAGCGTCCCTGACACCCCAATAAAAGCCAAGGAAAGCCTGATTTCACAGCTCAGTTTGCGTTTTGAAATTGAGCGAGAAAGATCGTGCAGCATTCAACATCCGCTAGACACTGTAGCGATGTGTCTCGCTCACTGACCAAAAGCCAAATAATGTCACGGCAAACTCGTGCTCTGGTTTTATAAGGGTCCCCGCCTGGATTATGAACAGTCGAATGAGTCGCAGTTTTTTTGTTTTTGTTGTTGTTTCTTTTTTTCTTTTTTCCTGCCCCAACTCTTTTGCCAGTTCCATTGGTGTACATCCCAGGTAGTGGGTGGAATCCACGAAGGGCTAGGAAGCTGGGGTAATTTTTATTATGCATGATGATGGAGATGAGGATGATGGTAAGATGATGCTATGGAGGTCCGTGTGGTTTGGGGCTGAAGGACAGGGCCGCATTCCACGCTTCCTCAGTGTCATAAATATCCCGGCATTAACCAGGCCCGGGAAGTATGGCACCTGCGGTGCCGGCCGTGCAATCATCCACATCATAAGACGTGTTATACCAAGGGAAGCACCCCCAAAGTCGCACCCGTGAAGTGGGTGAATCTCGGCTGTGTGGCAACAGCCTCCCCATTGGGACCATGGCACACCCGCTCTGGGTAAGAGCCGACCTAAGCAGAAAAATCCCGCTTGCCTCGGCTGGGACTCGAACCCGGGTCTCCCGGTCCATGGTCCGAAGTGCTAACCACTACACTACGGGGGCCGGTATGAGTCGCAGTTTATAATAATAATAATTAAAAAAAAACCCGCAATGTTGGCGGCTTTTCGTTGAGATTGCAGACCTTTAAGCCATGATAATTATACGGCGATTGTTTGCATGTCAAGAACTGAATTGTTCGTTTGACGTATATGTAGATTAATCAGGTGCTGTTCTTTTCTCGTATCAGTTCATAAGCTCTTCGTCCACCCGACTACACTGGCGTGTCATTGTTGCAGAAGGGTTTCGATCTACAACATGAAGGTCTTCATTCTTTTCGGTGGGTTGGATATTTGCAAAATTTGTCTGTAAGGTGAAAGGCGATTGGCGTGGTAGTCAGTTGTGGTAACTAAACATGTTTATACGTGTGTGTGTGTGTGTGTGTGTGTGTGTGTGTGTGTGTGTGTGTGTGTGTGTGTGTGAGAGAGAGAGAGAGAGAGAGAGAGAGAGAGAGAGAGAGAGAGAGAGACTCAGACTCAGACATTTTATTGTGCGGACTTAAGTCCATTACCATGAAACTGAGTTGTCTTAAATGAGAAAGCGTAACAGAAAGAACAACACGGAATGGTTATATACGCCAGAGAGAGAGAGAGAGAGAGAGGAGGCTTAGATTTCATCGTAAGTGTGAATTCCTTGGTATTGTTACTCCTCAACCTATCTCCCTTGTCCCATTTTTCTCCTTGTTGTTGTTGTTGTCGTTGTTGTTATTATTATTATTAATGTTATTATGCTGCAGCTTTTGTCCTGACGACTTCCCCGGTATCCGTGGTGGGATGTGACGTAGATGCCGTATTCGTATGCTTGAATACCTACACGGACACCATCACAAATACACCCTCCATCGCGTCGAGTACTACCACTTTCTGCCCGTAAGAGAATATTTAATAATAATGATAATAATAATAATAGTAAGTCACTTTGTGAGAATTTTGCGCTATATAAGTACATTAATAATAATAATAATAATCACGGGTCTTTTGTGAGTGAATGAGAATTCTTCCGCAGTCAATATAAGAACTGGCTACGTGAACACCTCGGTAAGACAACGGGCTCTTCGAACATTCACCACGTAACAGGCATTGTGTCGTGTTTAGCGTGTTTCAGACGTACGTAGACTGTGTCAAAGCCGCCTGTGATTTCGCAATACCCGCTGATGACAAGGCCCAGCTCGAGCAGACCCTTCAGTCGATTGGCTTGAATTGCGGTAAGATGATTGGTGGCAGATACAGCTACGAAAACTGAATGTCACAGAATGAGGCGAAAACTGTGTCGTAAAATGTGACCCGTTCTCGCAAAAGGGACCGTAAGGCGTGTTAGGTCGGACCACAGACGTATAGATTACGCCGCTACAGGCGAAAAGAGTGTTTGGGGTCAGCATGGCCGCCTGGTGGGTAGCTGATATCTCTGTCAAGTTTAGTAGTACAGCTTTCATTCTATATTGAATTAAACTGCATAAGCAGTAGGTTGCCGTGTCATACACATCTCAAAATTGATAATTTTCGACTTATGGTCCCTTTTGTCAGAACGGGTCACAAACGTCTCAGCCTCCATCTTGACGACGACGATGATGATGATGATGATGATGATGATGACGATGATGATGATGATGATGATGAGCAGAATAGAACAGAGTTGTATGATGCTAGTTATATAACACAGACAGGCAGAGGGTTGGAAGTCAGTTTTAAGAAAACACAGTTAAAGTGTATCATATCTGCATACACCATTTGTACCATACGACACCAGCATGCGACTGGGTTTCAGATAAATGTTACCTGCACGCATTACAGACATGAAACAATAATAATAATAATAATAATAACAGTGTATTGTGTGGGCGCTTTACCAACTTCTTGAACTGGCTCAAAGCGCAGTGAGCTGAACCAACACGCACGCTCACGTGAATCACACGCTTTATCTCACACGTGGTGCGAGGATCAGCTCAGCTTGTCAAGTTTCGGAATTGTTCCATTTTTTTCCTCCAGATATCGACTGGACTGGAAAAGGCGGAGGGGTCGAGCTCAAGTCTACGTCATTCATTTTGCTTCCTGCTGCAGTCGCTCTCATTTTGAGCCTGTAACTCTCAAGAGTCAAATTAGCATGAAGGTGCAACGTCTCCTGCATGTCCTGGGTTTATACCGCCCCGTAGACCAGTTTGCATCATTTGTCCAACGATACATTTTTTTTTTTTGATGTAGTGCAGGCACACTCAGCCCCGATAGTTTCGGAAATTTGGGACGATGGTCCTTTCGAGCCGATTAAAAAAACAACAACTAATACTAAGAATAATAATAAGAAATGGTATTTGTAGGGCGCATTTCTTTCTAAATAAAATTTAATGAACTCACCGACACTCGTTCACATTTTACAACACTGATGCACAGACATATACTGACGACACTGAGTAGATATATACAGGAAATTACTAGAGTTAGTTATTTGTGGCTTTGTTGTTGTACTCTTTCTTAGGAGTGTTGTCACACGAATTTTGTGCAGTAACTACGCACACGTGTTCTGTGGTGAATTATTATACCACATTGCCTGAAGACATTTGTTCCAATAAAATGTGGTCAAGTTTGGTGTTGAAATCCGACATTAACGTTGTGCTGTGTGTGTGTGTGTGTGTGTGTGTGTGTGTGTGTGTGTGTGTGTGTGTGTGTGTGTGTGTGTGTGTGTGTGTGTGTGTGCGCGCGCGAGTGCGTGCGTGCGTGCGTGGTTGTGTGTGTGTGTGTGTGTGTGTGTGTGTGTGTGTGTGTGTGTGTGTGTGTGTGTGTGTGTACATCATCTGGTTGTCTTTACAAGATCTTTCCAGTTTTGTTAAGCGCACGCGGCTGTCCATATTCAGTCTGTGAAAATTAAGCACACACACACACACACACACACACACACACACACACACACACACACACACACACACACACACACATCACTATACTCATTAATACACAATAGGCCTCTATCACTGGAAACTGGACACAGCACACGTAGGATTTCTTTTACATTTCATAGCGTGGGAAACGAGTGCTCTACTTCTGAAACAAATATAGTCTAACGCAGGCAGTGGAAGAAAGGGGGTGGGGGTGGGTGGGGGAGGGGGGTCCCTTTGTGTAGTTTGTTCGGGAGCAGATCATAACAGAATACTCAGAGGCCGGGCAGAGGAAAACTACACTCGATCAAACAGATATGAGGACTGTTTCGCCTGCCGTACTTTTCGGTGAGTTGTGTATTATTGTACTGAGCTTTGCTTGTCTTTCGTAATGTAACTATCGAAAAAACGACTGACAAAAGCTAAATAAAAACAACAGCAAAATAAACAAAATCACACACACACACACACACACACACACACACACACACACGCACACGCACACCGTGACGCACACACGCACACGCACACAACACACACACACACACCGGGGGGAAGTGTGGTGTGGAGAGAGAGAGAGAGAGAGAAGGTGAACTTTTTGGGATTCTCTGCCTGCAAATCTGAGAAATGCGCCCACACTGCCTGTTTTTAAGAGTAATCTTAAAACGTTCCTGTTTTTTTTTTCTTTTTTCTTTTTTTTTTGCAAAGCCTTTTGTGCATTACGTAAAGGACTGACTGTTACCTGGGAGCTTGTAAGCGAGCGGGGCGACTGAGAGTTTAATCTCCTTTTCCACCACGTAAGGGCGATATCAAAGACGGGGCAACGAGAAAAAGGCCAGCACAAATATTCGGCCCCAGCCGGGACAGGCAGCTAGCGGCTGAGAGGCCAAAGGGAGAGTAGTCACTTTAGAATTTGTCGAGTGGGGTTATTTCCCTTATATCGTATCGACATAGCACGATCGCGGATACAGCCAACACTGTGGCTTAAAATCACCAGGGTAAGGGTTAACTCTTTCAACGCTGGCAGTTGTCTCTCTCGACATTCCCTGGAAATATTAGGCGCTTGGAGGGGCTCATTTAAAAAAAAAAAAAAAAAAATTCACTACTCTTTTCACACCAAGGACCGCGTATCACGCTGAACCACATTCACGGTCCGGACGTTTCGAATTCCGGCTATGCGTCGGTCATGTGCTTCGGGCTCAAACAGAGCCAGACCCGACACTCGGTCGTCAGTATTGACAGAGTTAACCCCATATAGGAAATCGTGTGTCAGAAATTGTGCGGCTCCGTCGTCAAAGAGTTAACCCCAACCAGCCGACCAGCCATGCAATCAACAGAGCTGATGTTTTGTCTTGTCTTGGTTGTCTCTTTTCAGCTTTCGCCACTCGTACCGTCAGCACTCCGCGTCTTCTCATCATTGCTGTTGCCATGGCTACACTACGTCATTTCCTGTAGGCACATTGCCTCCAGTTTCTTGATCAAGATTCCCAGTTTTGAAACAAGACAGAACGCCGATATTTTGACTGAATGTTTAGAAACTGTTGAGAAGTGATTCCGTTAGTCTCTAAAATTTGCTGTGGTAACTTGTACCTCTCCCCAAAGGCCCTCCGCCCCCCCCCCCCCCCCCCCACGCCGCGTCACAGTATTCGTCACAATAGAATTTGTGCACATTAAAACCGAAAGACCCCCCCCCCCCCTCCCCCCCCCCCCCCTGAAATTTGTTAGCCGTCAGATCTCTTAGAGTACTTCAAACTATAACAAGTATCTCAGTTCCTACTTTACACTATAACCAACAGGCTGTTCTCTAGTTGAAAGGGAATAAAATGAGTCACGTACAGTCACCGTTTATCTGACGACTAATTCCAAGTCCGAATTCCGTGGTTCCAAACACAGTTCACAAAGTATCCAATACAGAATCACAGTCTCTTCTCAGTGCACATCGTTCCTAATAGAAGAGGCATCCAGTAACAGGTCCAATACTGGTCACAAAATACTGACTCCAGAGCGGGCTGAGAGGCTAAGCCCGAACAAAAGAAATGAGGCAGAGGATTCGGGGCCGATTCGAGGAGACAGTTCGAGGAGATTCGACGAGGGCTGGAGGGACGACACACAGTCTCTGGGACTCTCAGAAAGCGACTGAGGAAAACGCGGGAAACTCTCGCTATTATAAGGCTCTATCTTTAGTGTTTATGCAAGAAATCACGCGCTCATCACGCGCTCACGTGGCCAGCGCAAGTGAAACTGACCCTTCACTGTGGCTAGCTTGCCTCAATTTAAAAGTGCGCCTGTACTAAGAGTGGCTGCTGTACTAAACGCCACACACACACACACACACACACACACACACACAGCCACACACTGCCACACACACACACACACACACACACACACACGCACGCACGCACGCACGCACGCACGCACGCACCTACGCACACCTCACGAACTTCAAGTAACTCAAGAACTAACAACAAAGAAAACACTCTAATCCAATACCTCTTCCGACTTCATACCGACAGTAAGACAAAGAAAACACTCCGGTATGTTTTAGACTAGTCTAATTAGGCTTTTTATATAGCGGAAGGTAGAACAAATTTGATCCTAACTTTTTATTACAGAAATCAGTAGAGCACAGGCCCCTAATGCTGTGGTGGTCTCCGTGAATTTTTTCTCCGTCCGCGTCACCGTTAAAAACGACCGTTTATCTTGGACATGGTATTTGTTTCCTTTCAAGTCCTGTGCGTTTGACTTATTGGAATAAAGCTTGAAACGGACGAGATCTTGGAAGATGACCCGATTTATTTTGACGAAGACGATACACCCTGGGTTCATTGCCCTACATGTACGAGACATTTCCATGTAAGGTGTGTACCATTCTGGACAGTGAGAAAGTACAATCTGTCCGTAGACGACAATTATTACGTCTGTGAAAACTGTCTTGTAGCTAGGCGTTTTCCTTGGTAAGGCAAAATTGAAAGACTGGTGATTCAGGGTTCTACAATGGTTGTGATACCTCCAGAACCGGAGATAGATTTGCTGTGTTCAGAAACATTGGACGATCCCAACCCTGAAAGTGACTTTGAATCCATCTTAGATAGTGACGACTCATATCACCCAAGCAGCAGCTCTAGCGACAGGGATCACTACTTGAGTGAGGAAGAGTTGAAACCAAAGAGAAAGCGCACCCCAAGAAAAGGCAAAGTGCCTCGCCAGAATCACACGCCTAGTCAGAATCACACTGACACACAGGAGACAAATAATGAAACAAAGAATACCAAGAGGGCAAAAAGAGGAATGCCCGATGAACAACACTGGAGCAGAAAATCAAATAGAGAGTTCAGGAGGAAGGGAAAAACATACGAAACAAAATACAAAACAAAGCAAGGCGAGACAATTATGAAACGTCAACCACCTAGACAACAAGGTCCTCCGTGCTCGTCAGCATTCTGTAGAAAATCCGCTTACAGAAGCTGTGCCAGCATTTCGTCAGAAGACAGAAAGCAGCTGTTCACATCCTTTTGGGAGGAAATGACATGGAAACAAATAAAAACGTACATATCGTCCCTCGTTTTTGATCGACCTCAGAAGATAAAAACGTGTACGCGGGAGACCAGGAGGACATGTACACTTGTGTACTACTTGCGCATCAAAGATGAGCTGAAACAAGTCTGTTAACAAATATTCCTGAGCACTGTCAAAAAGCAGTACTCCCGACCATTTCAGCTCTGCTCAGCTGAGCATTCAGTCCTGTATTGAAGATGTTTTGTCCTGGATGACTAGCAACAAGCTTAAACTCAACACTGACAAAACCGAGGTCATGCCTGTAGGTTCTCAGTCGCGTCTCAGTTTGATTGGCAGCGAGGTCGCAAACATCGGTGGGTCTCAGATCTCTTTCCAAAAGTGTGTGAAATATCTAGGTGTGAAGATCGACCAGACGCTTTCCATGCATGATCAGATCAGCAGCGTCTGCCGTGCGGCTTTTCTTGAGCTCCGCAGGATCTCCTCACTTAGGCCGTTCCTTTCTGAAAGTGCAGCATCAAGGCTTGTCAATGCGTTCGTAACGTCGCGGTTGGATTACTGCAACTCCGTCTTTGCAGGTTTACCGGCAGACCAGATCTCTCGTTTGCAGATGATCCAAAACAACGCGGCGCGTCTCATCTTGAGAAAACGAAAGAGGGATCACGTTACGCCTCTGCTGAAACATCTGCATTGGCTCCCTGTTAAATTCCGTTTCCAGTACAAAATCGCCACTTTCGCATTCCGTTTCTTCGAGGGTTCTCTTCCTCCCTACCTGTCGGCCTTACTCTGTAAATATCAACCGTCGCGCACCCTGCGTTCCGCTAGCGAAAAACTCCTCACAATTCCGAAGCGTAACATGAAAACTGCCGGAGAGCGCTCTTTCAGCTTTTTAGCCCCGACTGTCTGGAACTCCTTGCCAATCGAACTCCGCCTTCAGACCTCACTGCCTCTGTTTAAATCGCATCTGAAGACCTATCTCTTCCGCCAAGCCTTTGACAGCTAAACCTCTGTTAAGCCTCAGTGTCTGTGTGCATCATGAGTTCGTTGCACTGTCAAATTGTATGTAAGCGGAGGGGATGTAAATAGTGTGTGTGTGTGTGTGTGTGTGTGTGTGTGTGTGTGTGTGTGTGTGTGTGTGTGTGTGCTTTAAGCGCAGCGAGTCCTTGAAGCGGGAGAACAGCGCTCTATAAAAGCCATGTATTATTATTATTTATTATTAGCACTTTCGGACTGAAAGAATGGACAGTCAGGTCATGGGCAAAGACAGCAACACATGGAGTCCACCAAACTCCCACGGCTTCGCCACCATCAGCCAGCAATGCCAAGAGCGAGATGGCCCGTGCCTTAATTGAAGCATTACCTAAGTTACCGTCTCACTACTGCCGGCAACACACTGACATGACGTTCCTCGAGGGCATAGACTCCAAAAGTCAGCTGTACAGACTGTTTCAAAGTTACTGTGACTCGCAAAATGCTAAACGTGTTTGCAGACAGGTACTCTTCAAGACTTTAAAAGAACTCAATGTTGGAATTCAGAAGCCCAGAAAAGACCAGTGTAACGTGTGTTTGTCGTACACGTATGGCCATTGCTCCCAGGACGACCATGACAAGCACATGAAACGAAAGAATGAGGGCCAGGAACAGAAGAAAGGGGACAAGCAGCTGGCAGAGAATGACGAACATGTCTTGGTATTTACAGTAGATTTACAACAGGTCCTTCTAGCTCCCCGGATCTTTGCTAATGCAAACTACTTTAAAAGCAAACTCTGTTACCACAACTTCACTGTGTACGACTTGGCCACAAGGAGGGTGGTATGTTACTTCTGGCATGAGGGTCAAGGTGAAGTGGCTAGCAACAATTTTACTTCGTGTCTTCTAGACTACATTAAGGAGCAAACATCATCACGAGACCTTCATACTATCATCATCTTCTCTGACGGTTGCTGTTACCAGAATCGAAACGCCACTCTCTCAAACGGCCTGCTTCTGGCAGCAATGCAAACACAGACAACAATCATCCAAAAGTTCTTGGAAAAAAGGACACACATGGATGGAGGCAGACTCTGTCCATTCAGCCATTGAGCGTAAGCTTTTGAACCGTCAGATTTACTGGCCTGCTGAGTATATTGAGGTGATCACGTCAGCAAGGACCAAGCCAGAGCCCTACCACGTCAAGAATTTGACCTTTGAGTTCTTTTTGGATTTCTCAAAACTGTCGTTCTGCAAGACGATCAGACCAGGCCGTCGCCCCGGTGACCCACAAGTAACGGATATCCGGGCACTGAAATATGGTATTGATGGAATCATTCAGTACAAGCTGCACCACAGTGATGAATGGAGCCCTCTACCATCAAGGAATTCCAACAGGAATGCACCTGTGACAATCCCCAAGATGTACAGCCAACCCATACCTATCAAAAAGACTAAGTTTGAAGATCTTCAGCAGCTGAAAGAAGTACTACCGAGAGAGTACCACACGTTCTATGATCAACTGCCACATCAGTAATGTGTGGATCTCCAAAGTCCTTTGCCACAATGTGACAATGAAGAGAGACAAGTAACAGTGCACAGCTGTTGTGGACCATTGAAAACCAGAGAAGGGAATCAGAGATTGAAAATAATTTTTTGTTTGCCTAATTTCTTTTTAGCAAGTGTCATTATCTTTAAACTGTTTCTCAGAGCAGTACAATTTTTTCTCTGTGTGTTACTTTCATTCATCATTAAAAATAACAGTGGTAGAAGAATAGTATAAGGACCAAATCGCATATTTAACTTCAGTGGTTTCTATTATTTGCAGATTTTCTGTATTGATTGAAAGCTTCTCATGTACAGACTTTCACACGAGTTTAATTTTCCTTTCGTAGTCTCATAGTGATTGACGCCGATTCACAGAAAGTGACTCTCAGTCATTGTCAGAAAACCGTGGCAATACTGCTGAATTTTTTTCCCTGAAAGGACAGAAAAATTAAACTGGTGATTTTTTTTAGGTATTGCTAGAAGTTCACTGAGCTTTTTTTTCTCTGAATAATACGAAAAGTGTTAGTCAGGGTTTTTTTTTTCTACGATGTTTGTGAAGTTTCAGAAAATAAATTGTTCCTTCTGATTGTTTTGTGAGCATTCCACACGTTTTCTGTTCTATATTTCATTTGTTTTGTATCTTGTCTTTGTTTGTTCTCTTTCTGAAACCTCTTAAGTTCGACATTTTAAACAACCTCTTTGTGATAAAACCTCGTATCTTCCAAAAATTGACCAATTGGCCGGCGGCCGGTGAAGTCTAGTTTTTGACACAATCGCCATTCACTTTCACAGCTCACATGGAACGTTACTACACCAGGAAGCGACAGTTATTGTCCACACGGAATTTGCAAAACAGTTTTTTTTTTTATAGATTTTCTCAAAACTTAGATTTTCGACTTACGAGGTTTTGAAACTACATCAGCGATGTGTAATTGTTACTCATTGTCCTTCCACCTTGGGCAGGCCCAGGCATGAGCAATGTTGAGGCAACGGCAGCCCTGCCCCTAGACACAACAGATTAACACTGAAACGCTCTTTCCACGTTAACCCCATGAAGCTGAAACATTCATATGATTTTCTTGTTAATATTACTGTCAAATATGCACAGCTCTTGCCCTGGTGGCTGCGTCTGCTGCTGGTCAGTGTGACAATGCTGGCATACAGACGTGCCTGAATGCCTACCAGGACGCTGTCGAAGCCGACGCTACTATCTTCACGGACTCTGCCCGTTATTGCTCGTAAGAGAACGTTTAATTCGCTAATTTGGGGGGGGGGGGGGGGATGGGGGGGGGGACAGTACTCACTCGCAGAGCTTGTCAAAGTGAGAACCATGGACAAAGCAAACAAAAGTAATAAATGCGACCCGTCCCATGTCCTCAACGGGTTTTTCGATCTTCTCCCTTAAGGCAAACGATTGCGCGCGCCTAAGCGACGCGCCAAAAGGTTCGAGCAAAGTATCATCCCTGCTTCAATATCTCTCCTAAATTCACAACAATTAGGCAATATCCATGCCCCTTGTGTGCGTGGGTGCGTGCGTGCGTGCGTGCGTGCGTGTGTGTGTGTATGTGTGTGTGTGTGTGTGTGTGCGTGTGCGTGTGTGTGTGTGTGTGCGTGTGCGTGTGTGTGTGTGTGCGTGTGTGTGTGTGTGTGTGTGTATGTGTGTGTGTGTGTGTGTGTGTGTGTGTGTGTGTGTGTGTGTGTGTGTGTTTACTTGAATGTCAAATTTTATTGTGATAATATGGACCGGGTTTGGTGTTTCTAGTCTATTGCAGACCCTCGTAGACTGCGGCCTAACTGCGTGCGGAGGCTCACTACCCCAAAGCTCAAAGACCCAGCTCGAGCACTTTCTTCAAGAAACCGGACTGCCGTGCGGTAAGATAATTGCAGACATCATACACGTTGAAATCTCACCCTTTTTTTTTACCCTAAAATGGCGTCACTGAGTTACTGTCATGACACGGCAACCATCTCCATAGAATACTGTACTCACAAATTATCTCTTCTTGCACCTGGTATTCATGTAGCGCGTTTAGCTAGGATAAACGCCGTGAAATCTAAACGGGCGTATAAGAATGGGAAATTACTATTGCAATAAGCCCATTTAAACGTACACGCATTTAGCTAGAATAACGCGTTGGAATCTAGACGGGCGTGTAAGGATGGGAATGTACTATTGGTAAACGCCCGTTCAGACCTTTCAGCAAAATGAAGATCTTCATTCTTTTCGGTGGGTTGGGTGTAACATTAATGGCTGTTCGTAGTGAAACCTGGCGGCATTATTGTGTGTGTGAAAGTAGTGTGCTAGTTTGTGGTTTTCCTGTAGTGGTGTAGAAACGAATGATCTTCAGAGTGAATATCTTTTCTCGTTTGAAGTTACATGAGTGTGACTTTCACATCGAATGACTGATTAGGTTGGTTTATACTGCATTATTGTAATGGGAATACTATTGTTTAGACACCCCCAAAACAGCTCACAACGACCTTTGAGCCTAAATACATATGGTAGCAATGGGGACTTTCAGAAATGACATTGAATCAAAATGGTTTTCACGCGCAGACAACACTACATTAATTTTGATCACATTCCGTCAGTTGACAATTGACAGTTTGAGAGAAGCTTGAGTACCGGGTAGCTTGCGTGACGCACATCAGACATCCGATTATTCATCTGACAGAAATAATAATCTGCTGTCATTTTTTTTTCTCCAGATATCGATTATGGAAGTGCTGGGGCTGTTCCAATCATATCTACACTGTCCATCCTTGTGCCTGTCGCCACGGCTTTTATTTTCAGTGTTTAACACCTAACGTACCGCGCACAGGGATTCCCCGTTATTCCGGATCTCTTCCCGCCGAAATCTATCATTTCGTTAATGTTGGTTAAAAGGTATTGTAAGATGCCATTCCAATTCAAGCCGGCTTTCTGTTTTATTTTTGAAAGTGCTTAATCGAATAGGCAATGCCTTCACTGAGCTATAATAACAATAATAATAATAATAATGAGGATTTTTATAGCGCCTTGTCTCCGAAGCCGGGGCTCTAGGCGCCTTACAAATGTATACAAAAGGTGATAAATAAATAAATGAATAATAGAAAAATAAACTTCAACTAAATAAATACGAATAAAAGCGTACATACATACATACATACATACATACATACATACATACATACATACATACATACATACATACATACATACATACATACATACATACATACATATAGATCTGGTCATACATACATACGTACATATAGTCAGACATACAGTCAGACATACATACAAGCACTGGCACCTACATACATACCAGCATCCAACTTGATACACATACATACATACACACACACTGCCAAAAAACGACTTGGATCTACATACATACCAACATCCAACTTACACATACACGCATACACATACACTGCAAAAAAACAACGGTTTGGTGTTGGTAACGGGCTAAATCAACAATGAGCAGAGATCTGAATGCCACACGCTGACGTCTGCCTTCAAATGTAACGGTCCAATGCTCCGCTGGTAAAAAAAAGAAGAAAAAAAGAAGAGGTAACAAGAGTATTGTGGTTAGGCTTCTGGTGGTTCAGTCTGAGCATGTGAGTGATTGTAACGTTCATGTGTCTGTAAGTGGTACGATGTTACAGACGCCACCAAAAGTAGCTCTGGACCCGTATGTAATAGTCGAGGTTAAGGATTTTAGCCCTGGGTTAGACACTAACCTCGAACATTAAACTAGCTCTAGGGTTAAATTCTCTGGGTTTTTTTGTTTTGTTTTGTTTTTTGTTTTTTTTTTTAAAATCAGGAATCGGGCCCACTCCAGGAACTTGCAGAAGGTGCCTGAGCTGTTACAGAAGGATTTTTTTCTTCCTTTCTTCGCTTCCTTTTTTTTTTAAATTTTTTTTTGGGTTTCTTTTGTCCTAGTCTGGGTTAGGCCCGTAACCGTGGGTTAAATTAACCTCGACTTTTACATACGGGCCTTGACTAGCAATATTATTTGCAAATTTGAATTCATCGGAGGGTGGGGGGGGGGGTAACGTCCTTTTTTTTAACCACATACCGGTGATATCAAAGACGGGGCAACGATGAAAAAGCCAGCACAAATATTTGGCCCCAGCCGAGATACGAACTCACGGCCCGAGCATTAGAAGTCCAGCGCTCTGAATTCATCGGAATATCAGGAGACGTCGACAGCTCTGATTTAACACCATTTTTTTTTCTTTCTTCTTTTTTTTCCAATTCTCAGTACTATTCTGGTTGTTTTCAGCTGATATATATATACATACACTGTGTCGCTCATACACGACTGTTGCAAATATTTCTTGTACTACGCTGTCTAGTGAAATTATAATTTCAATAAAATGTGGCACGTTTTCATGTTAAAGATACCGGCCTTAATATGTGCGTGCGTGCGTGTGTGTGTCAGGTGTGTGTATGAGGTGTGTGTGTGTGTGTGTGTGTGTGTGTGTGTGTGTGTGTGTGTGTGTGTGTGTGTGTGTGTGTGTGTGTGTGTGTGTGTTGTTTTGCAGTGGTGGTTAATTATAGCTATTATTCCGCATGAAGCTGTCGTATATCGACCCGTATTTTGACCAAGACGCAAGTCAGCCCTCAGCTTTTAGCGAAGGGTTGATTGTGGATCAAAATATGAGTCGGTAAACAACAGCTTGATACTTTTGTTTTATCATTTTTTTTTATTTTTTTTTTTGCGAATGTATGGTGTATTGTCAACGCTTATCCTACCAATAGCTGAAAGCCGAACGCTGCACATATGGAGCTTCGTGAGTGTTTATTTAAAAAAAAAAGTTTAGTACATGTACCCCAATTAAAACGTCCTTCCACCAACAGCTACATTTTATAACTGCCTACATGAGAAGCTTCTGTTGAATCGGAGATCTAGACAGGGAATCCGCTTCCATTCACTGCACCGATAGACCGACAGCTGTAGTGACTCGACTCTATTCAGCTTTTATGTCAAGCTTTTGGTTTGACAACGTTGAAACTGTCTTGTAGTTGAGTACGCAGTGCCTGTTAGGTAAAGTCTGCTGTTGTTCTGTACTTGTGCAGCAGTATTTGTCTCCGGCTTACCACGTTCAGTCAAGTCAGTGAAAGGCATACATGTAACCGGAGAGAGGTCAACTTTTTAACTTTTGGAGTGAATTTTACTTTTTGAGAACGATTGTTTGTAAGTGGTCGTGAAAACTCCGTGATCTGAGTAAGCAGTGCTTGTTAGGTACAGGCTACTGTCAAGATTATACTTGAACAACAAGTTTATGAAGCTGGAGATACCAATATGCCGAGCCAAAATGTTTCGTTGCTGATCGTGTTGACACGGGGAACGAGTTCCCGCCGAAGAGTAGGAATACTTGCCAAAAGAAAAAAAAAAAAAGGGGGGGGGGGGGGGTCGTATCTCTGTTCTTTCTATCTGCAAGAAAGAACCTTCTGGCAGGGACCCATGCCTGATTGTCATGTGATGTCGTGCTGTGTGTCACATGACTTAACAGTACTAGTACAATACGGGCACTTATTTCACAAGAGACATCAAAGGAAAAAAGCCGCTATGGATGATAAAATGTTTGTATTTGTTTTGTATAATTATTACTTGTGTAGCGGGCAGCTTATTGTGTACTTGCAAATGAAAACAGCCCCACAGCGCGTGGGGGTGTGCGTGCGTGCGAGCGTGCATGTGTGCGCGCGCCCTTTGCTGGCTTTAGTCACTGGTTGCAAAGCACAAGAAAAAGATCGATATGTGGAGTGTTCACAAAATAATGGAACCCTGGAACGCTCATCACAATACTTAGTGTAAAACGTTTTCATACGCTCCAATGAACTTGACGCGACAGGCTTGGAATTGGTCTGACCTATTTAACACAAAGGTCTGCTTGTGGCTTTGCATGAGTTCGTCAGTTGACATAAAAGGTCGACACAAGGTTGACATACATCAAACTGAAAATGAGGCCTAGTACTTTTCCTGCGTGTCGATAGTCCTACGTGTCAACAGTCCTGCGTGTCGAGAGTCCTACGTGTCAACAGTCCTGCGTGTCGATAGACACGTGTCAACAGTCCTGCGTGTCGAGATTCCTACGTGTCAACAATTTTTATTATGCATGATGATGGAGATGAGGATGATGGTAAGATGATGCTATGGAGGTCCGTGTGGTTTGGGGCTAAGGGACAGGGCCGCATTCCACGCTTCCTCATTGTCATAAATATCCCGGCATTAACCAGGCCCGGGAAGTACGGCACCTGCGGTGCCGGCCGTGCAATCATCCACATCCTCTCTGGGTAGGAGCCGACCTAGGTAGAAAAATCCCGCTTGCCTCGGCTGGGACTCGAACCCGGGTCTCCCGGTCCATGGTCCGAAGTGCTAACCACTACACTACGGGGGCCGGTATAAGTCGCAGTTTATAATAAAAATTAAAAAAAAAAAACCCGCAATGTTTGCGGCTTTTCGTTGAGACTGCAGACCTTTAAGCCCTGATAATTATACGGGGATTGTTTGCATGTCAAGAACTGAATTGTTCGTGTGACGTATATGTAGATTAATCAGGTGCTGTTCTTTTCTCGTATCAGTTCATAAGCTCTTCCACCCGACTACACTGGCGTGTCATTGTTGCAGTAGGGTTTCGATCTACAACATGAAGGTCTTCGTTCTTTTCGGTGGGTTGGATATTTGCAAAATTTGTCTGTAAGGTGAAAGGCGATTGGTGTGGTAGTCAGTTGTTTTGCAGTGGTGACTAAACATGTTTATACCTGTGTGTGTGTGTGTGTGTGTGTGTGTGTGTGTGTGTGTGTGTGTGTGTGTGTGTGTGTGTGTGTGTGTGTGTGTGTGTGTGTGTGTGTGTGTGTGTGTATGTGTGTGTGTGTGTGTGTGTGTGTGTGTGTGTGTGTGTGTGTGTGTGTGTGTGTGTGTGTGTGTGTGTGTGTGTGTGTGTGTGTGTGTGTGTTGTGTGTGTGTGTGTGTGTGTGTGTGTGTGTGTGTGTGTGTGTGTGTATGTGTGTGTGTGTGTGTGTGTGTGTGTGTATGTGTGTGTGTGTGTGTGTGTGTGTGTGTGTGTGTGTGTGTGTGTGTGTGAGAGAGAGAGAGAGAGAGAGAGAGAGACTCAGACTCAGACTCAGACTCAGACATTTTATTGTGCGGACTTAAGTCCCTTACCATGAAAGTGAGTTGTCTTTAATGAGAAAGCGTAACAGAAAGAACAACACGGAATGGTTATATACGCCGGAGAGAGAGAGAGAGAGAGAGAGAGAGAGAGAGAGAGAGACTGACTGACTGACTAAAACTGACATCATGTTTATGCAGGAACAACACATACACACACATACACATCAGTACACACAGTATGCGCATGTGAATACAGAGCGGAGTTCGGGGGTAAGGGGTAAATAGGAATTTGTTAACGATGTTTTGTGTGAACTAGAAATTGTGGCATAAAAAAAAAACCAGAACGAAGTAATAATTCGTAATAAAATGATAGTAGAGTCATTGGGTAAGGCTTCCTATGTTTCAGAGAAGAGATTAAAAAGTCGGTTTTTAAAGGCACCTAGCGATGAAATTAACTTAATATTCGACGGAAGAGAGTTCCATAGGGATGCGCCAGAGTATGAGAGGCTAGTTTTATAATTATAAGTCAATCGTTTTCGCCGCAGCCGTCCCATACGGTCGAGGCGTAGTCAAAATGGGGCTTTATGTGTGCATTAAAGAATAATTTTCTTGTGGGCATATCAACTATGTTCTTTATTCGCGAGAGAAGAAATATTTTTTTCGAAATATTTTTACATAAATGTTCAGTGTGGGGGTGCCATTGAAGCTGACTGTCAATGGTCACACCCAGCAAGCGATGATCTGACACTTGAGAGAGAGAGAGAGAGAGAGAGAGAGAGAGAGGAGGCGCTTAGATTTCATCGTAAGTGTGAATTCCTTGGTATTGTTTCTCCTCAACCTATCTCTCTTGTCCCATTCTTCTCCTTGTTGTTGTTGTTGTTGTTGTTATTATTATTAATGTTATTATGCTGCAGCTCTTGTCCTGACGACTTCCCCGGTATCCGTGGTGGGATGTGACGTAGATGCCGTATTGGTATGCTTGGATACCTACATAGACACCATCACAAATACACCCACCATCGCGTTGAGTACTACCACTTTCTGCCCGTAAGAGAATGTTTAATAATAATGATAATAATAATGTCACTTTGTGAGAGTTTTGCGCTGTATAAGTACAATTCATTAATAATAATAATAATAATAATCACGGGTCTTTTGTGAGTGAAAGAGAATTCTTCCGCAGTCAATATAAGAACTGGCTACGTGAAGAGTGTGCGCCTGACTGTCACCGTACACCTCGGTAAGACAACGGGCTTTTCGAACATTCACCAAGTAACAGGCATTGTGTCGTGTTTAGCGTGTTTCAGAACTACATAGACTGTGTCAAAGCCGCCTGTGATTTCGCATTACCCGCTGCTGAGAAGGCCCAGCTCGAGCAGACACTTCAGTCGGTTGGCTTGACTTGCGGTAAGATGATTGGTGGCAGATGCAACTACGAAAACTGAATTTCACAGAATGAGGCGAAAACCGTGTCGTAAAATGTGACCCGTTCTCGCGAAAGGGACCGTAAGTCGCTTTAGGCCGAACGCCGCTACAGGCGAAAAGAGTGTCGGGGGTCAGTATGGCCGCCTGGTGGGTAGCCAACTTCAACTGCTGATATCTCTGTCAATTTTAGTAGTACAGCTTTCATTCTTATATTGAATTAAACTGCATAAGCAGTAGGTTGCCGTGTCATACACATCTCAAAATAGATAATTTTCGACTTACGGTCCCTTTTGTGAGAACGGGTCACAAATGTCTCAACCTCCATCTTGATGATGATGATGATGATGATGATGAGCAGAGTAGAACAGAGTTGTATGATGCTAGTTATATTAGACAGACAGACAGAAGGTTGAAAGTTAGTTTTAAGAAAGTTTCAATTAAAGTGTATCATATCTGCATAATTGTTACACCATTTGTACCATACGACACCAGCATGCGTCTGGGCTTCAGATAAATGTTACCTGCACGCATTACAGACATGAAACAATAATAATAATAATAGTGTATTGTGTGTGCGCTTTACCCACTTTCTTGAAATGGCTCAAAGCGCAGTGAGCAGAACCCAACACGCACGCTCACGTGAATCACACGCTTTATCTCACACACTGGACGTGAACACATTACAATCGCGTGGTGCGAGGATCAGCTCAGCTAGTCAAGTTTCGGAACTGTTCCATTGTTTTTCTCCAGATGTCGACTGGACTGGACAAGGCGGAGGGACTGGGCAAGGAGGAGGAGAAGAAGAAGGGCAAGAAGGCGGAGGGGTCGAGCTCAAGTCTACGTCATTCATTTTGCTTCCTGCTGCAGTCGCTCTCATTTTGAGCCTGTAACTCTCAGGAGTCAAATTAGCGTGAAGGTGCAACGTCTCCTGCATGTCCTGGGTTTATACCGCCCCGTAGACCAGTTTGCATCCTTTGTCCAACGTTACATTTTTTTTTTATTTTCAT